>JAJHSJ010000004.1:65443713-65600400 GCA_021015155.1 Magnolia officinalis
GGGGCACTTGTAGGGCATAAGCGTATAGACTCCAGGTAGGGAGGGGATCTCCAATGTTTTATGCAAATTTTACTTGAAAAAACCCTACATCCAAGTTGATCGGAACTTCCATGCCTACACATTGAGGAGATTGGGTATTGTGTGAGATGGAGGTGATGTTGGAGAGTGTGTTTCTTTTGGTGCTTTAAAAAAAAAAAAAAAAGCTCTTGGTCAAGGGATCGCCAAAATTCTTCGGGGGGGGGGGGGGGGGGGGGGGGGGGGGCAAGGGGCCCTTGCTAGGGGAATCCTTTATTCGTGTTTCTTTTTGTTGTTGCTAAAGCTCTTAGTATAATGCTAGATTTTAAGGTGGAGAATGCCCAACTTTGAGTTTCACACTTATAGTTTGCAAACGATACAATCCTTTTCTATTGTGCAAATGCGTCCTTGATCAACAGCTCAAGAAAAGTGTTGAGATGCTTCAAAGAGATGCAATTACAAAATATTAATCTCCAAAAATGTGAATTATTAGGAGTGCATGTAGAGGGGGATAAGTTTGTAACCTTGCAACGATGTTTGGGTTTGAGGTTGGGAGACTCCTGTTGACTTGCCTTGGTCTCCCTTTTTTGTGCTGGGAAGCCGGCAAACCATCTATTGGATGGTGTCATAGAGAGAGTTGGGAGGAAGCTCTCAACTTGGAAAAGAAGATACTTGGCTTTAGTGGGTTAAATCACTTGCTGTAAATTAGTCCTTCATGTCCTTATTTCCAGTGGCTGATAAGTGTGATCAAGAAGTTTGAGAGAATCTAGAGCTAGGTGTGCAAAAACAGTTACATAACGGTAACGGTGGAAACTGTTACGGGTTACATAATGGCTGTTACGGAAAAATGGTCCGTAACAGCTATTAAGGGGCCGTAACAGCCTGTTACA
This sequence comes from Magnolia officinalis, assembly GCA_021015155.1. Classification (NCBI taxonomy): domain Eukaryota; kingdom Viridiplantae; phylum Streptophyta; class Magnoliopsida; order Magnoliales; family Magnoliaceae; genus Magnolia; species Magnolia officinalis. Next base: position 65,444,619 of record JAJHSJ010000004.1, read on the forward strand.
GGCCAATTTTGATTTCTTGTCCAAAAAAAGAAAAAAAAATGAAAAAAATAGAAAAGAGTGGCTGTAATGGCTATTACGTCCTGTATCGTAATGGTATTGATGGCATCTATTACAGCCACAATTACCTTATTGAAAACCTTGATCTATAGGGATCAACTTTGGAAAAACTATACAAGGGAAGAAGCATAAATTCTACCATGGGTCTGAGGAGATGGTGAATATTTGTTTATGCACTATGACTTTATGAGCAATGTTTGGAGGTTTTCTAATTATTCTGGTTTGTTGGGAGATGCTTGGGACAATTTAGGCCTTCTTTGACTATATTTATGATAAATTTGAACCAAAAGCTATGAAGTGCGTGTTTCTTGGTTATTCTTGTACTTAATGGGGTTACTGATGTTATAATCAAGTTACTTGTAGATGTTATGTGTAGCTAATGTTATGTTCTTTGAACATACTCCATATTTCTCTGAGGGAGGACGATCAATATAATTCAAAGAAAGTTCTACGACTCTCCTTTTTACCAGACATAACTTCATCCATGGAGAAGGGTCCTGTGCAACGTGTAGGTCCATCCCTGCAAGTCTACTCAAAAAATTCCAAATGAGATGGAGTCCTCTAGTCCTCTATAAATTCATCTCTACTGAAGATCATTTTCCGGAGTCTTTCCCAGTGCCTTCGACTAAAGGTGATTTGCCCGTTGCTCTTCGTAAGAGTATATGTTCTTATACTCAACATCCCATATCTAACTTTGTTTTCTTTGATGTCTATCTCCTTCATTTTAAAAATTTGCATTTGTCTTTGTCGTTCATGTTTGTTCCTTGCTCTTTCTAGGAAGTTCTCAATAGTGATGGGTGGAAATGAGCTATGGAGGAAGAGATGGCTACTTTTCATCAAAATCAAACTTGGATACTAGCTGAGTTACCTGCAGAAAAATGTGTTGTTGGGTGTCAATGGGTATCAAGGTGTGCCAAAACGGTTACGTATCGGCCGTATCGGCCGATACGTGACGGTAACGGTACGAGCCGATACGCGATACGGGGTCGTATCGGCCGATACGATTTTTTGTACCCGTATCGGCCGATACGGGCCCGTATCGGTCCGATACGGGCGTAACGGTTGACCCGTAACGGGCTGCCCGTAACAGTCGAAAAACGGTCATTTTTTTTTTTTTCCATTTTAAGCTCTTTTTGCTGTTTTTTTTTTTCAAATTTCTTGCTTCCAAACTACTTCTCACTCCTTCTACTACCAATTTCGACCAACCTTGGTTGGGTATTTCAGATAAAAACACATTGTATTGCGGCTTTTGTTGAATCGAAGCTCGATGGGCCATTTTTCAGAAATTCCGAATTCGTCAAAAATAGGTATTTATACTTTTTTAAGCATGTTTTGCTGTTTTAATCATGCCATATGATGTGTTAATCATAGTAGAACATGTTAATGTACATTTTTCAGATTGGGGTGCCATTTAATATTTTTAAATATTTTTTTTTCTATTTACGCATGTATTTTGACCCTTTTTTAAAAAATTCGAAAAAATCAATTTTTAATGGTTGTTTTACTGTTTTAATCATGCCATATGATGTGTTAATCATATTAGAACATATTAATGTGCATTTTACAGATTTGGGGGGCCATTTTATATTTTTTATTATTTTTTTTCTATTTACGCGTGAATTTTGAACTTTTTTTTTAAAATTCGAAAAATCAATTTTTAATGGTTATTTTACTGTTTTAATCATGCCATATGATGTGTTAATCATATTCAAGGTGTCCCGTATCGGTATCGGTTGGCGTAACGGTGACCTCCAAAACCGATACGGATACGGGGGCGTAACGGTGATACGGGGGCGTTACGGGCCGTAACGACGCAAAAAATTTTTTTTGCCAAACAAATATGAAAAAATATGGATTAAATCCAGAATATTCTAAGCAATCCAAATATGCATTCATTTATAAATTGGAACATGGTTACGGTGGTGTAACGGTCCACTCTTTGGTGAGAAGTTGTATCGGATTGTCTGATGAATTTATGAATCAGATAACCTAAATTTGACTACAAAATTCATATATTTAATTTTCTAACTATCTACTATCAATGATAGATATATTAGAATGAATGTAATATGAAAATATCTTACATTAGGTGTTTGCAATTATTTTTGAGGAATTTCTCGAACATACCTGTGCACGTGATTGTGATTCTGTCTATAACCTGTCATCCTCAAGTCAAGAATATTTAAAAAAATTAGTAGTGTCTGATATACTCCCCTGCAACTTGATTAAGGATTACTTGATTGGTTGTCAGGGGAGTTATTTTAAATACAAGTTCGCTAGTGTCAAGTGTGTGCATGACTACATGGCTTCTTGCAATAATACTGTTGTGAGCTGTCTGCTGCAAATACTTACCTTAATACAAATATATACTCACAATCACAAGTCACCACCAAAATGAAAATCTGCTTTTTTGTGGTTGCTCGACCTCCACATCATCGTTATCGTCACCATCAGGCTGAGGCTGTCCAATAGGTGTAGGTGCTGCATATCCATAATATCCAGTGCCAAAAGGAAATACTAGATCAACAAAACCAGAGGATGACTGATCCTGACTAGGCAACGACTCTGACCCCGAGTAAGGATATCCACCAGTGCCTGTCGAATAGCCATACTGGTGCCCATACTCAGGCTGTTGAGAATCTTGAGATTGAGAGTGCGTCTGCTGTGATGAGTAACTTGGATTTGAATCTGGATATCTATAATCATATGGATATTGATCGGGAGGGCTACTCCAACATGAATGTGATGGAACAGGCTCAATATAACCACCATAATTATAATCCAATTGACCATAAGAATATCCATCATAATAACCAAGACCATGAGCCTGTTGATGTTCCGGACCTCCCGGTCCCCGTGCACCACTAGATGTACCCTCCTCCGGCTGGCTGTATCGTGACTCGGTACACTCGTAAGTCCGACCTCGTGTACCACGTCGTCGATGTTCATCGCCATCGCGATCTGTAGACGGCTGTATAGGGGGGTAAGCAACACCAGAAGTGCCAGCACCAGGGGCAGGGGGGTCGTCATCATCTGACACGGTCACGCTACCACTGCTTGTACTCTTTTGTTGATCTTGAGCCGTATCCGTACGTGGCATAAACGCTGCCCCTCTTACTGGGTCCAACACATCTGCACAACTCTCTTGTTGCGCTCTGCGTATTTCTGGGTCATCAATTTCCAATTCTTCACTATCCTCTTCAATTTGCTTTTCCCTTGTTTCCAATTAAGGTAGAAGTAGGTCATCCTCATCATAAATATTGTCCAAGTTTATTGGACAGTAGTCTCCGTCATCAGCAGTTGTAATGCTCCTATGATGTCGTCGCATTCTTAGTTTTATATTGTAGTGCATGAAGACAAGTCTATCTAATGTTCTGGTCTGCAATCTATTCCTATTCTTTGAATGAATGAGCGCAAAACAACTCCAATTCCTTTCGCAGCTAGAGGAAGACGTTGTTCGGCTCAAAACTTTTACTGCAATTTTTTGGAGAGCCTTCGTACTTTCTCCGAAATTAATCCACCATTCGGCCGGTTGCAACCTAGATACTGCATGCTGTGCAAGAGCATCTCCAAAGCTACCAAGGTGATTTCCAAATGTATCTAATTCATTCAACGCCTTTATTTGCAGATCTAAGTCAGGCTCTAATCTCTTTATCACATTTTTTAGCCCGACACGAACTTCATCATCCGCAACAAATGATTGGGCATATCTATACCTAGGATTTAGGTAGTAACCTGCTGCATGAAGATCGTGATGGAGTTGCTTTGTCCATCTCTTGTCGATCATCTTCCAATAAGTCTCCCAACTTCTACAATCACGTTGAATTGCAAGCTTTGCCTTATCCATGGCATCATATAGGAAGCCCATGGTAGGTGCTTCATCGGTTTCAACAAGACGGAGTACCCTCATTAGTGGCTCCATCACCTTTAGGATCGCCTTAACCTTCTTCCAATATTTGTTGTCCCGTATGGTGTTCGCAACGTCGACCGGTGTCCCTGATGTCTTCTTCCCATGTTTTGTGTTGAGCCATTCTCGGGAAGCGAACATCTCACTCAACTCTCCCCTATGCTGGAATAAACTCTCTAATGCTATAAAGTTTGTTGCGAATCTAGTCGCCGCAGGCCTCAACAACTCTCGTCCTTTCGTGAATTTTCTCATTATTGCGACTACTTGATTATGGTTGTAAATAAACGTCGTCACTTCCCTTGCCCTTTCGACCATTTCCTTAACATTCTTCTTCTTCCCAATATCTTCCAATATAAGATCAATACAATGGGCAGCACATGGTGACCAAAAAAGATGTTTTCTCTTATCCATTAACATATGTCCTGCAAGCTTATATGTTGCTTCATTATCTGTCACTATCTGCACTATATTCTCCTCTCCAATCTTGTCCACAACTTTATCCATTAGTTTATTAATATAAGTAGCATTTTTTGTTGTCTCTGACGCATCAATTGACTTATGGTATATAGTTCCTAAGTGGCAGTACACCATGAAGTTGATCATGCTACGTTTGGTTGGGCCAGTCCAACCATCACACATAATCGTGCATCCTCTGGCTTGCCATACAGGTTTAAAGGTAGCCACGTATGCTTTCACATCCGCATACTCTGCATTTGTCCATTTCCCTCTAATGTCCTTAGCCGTGGGAGCTTTTATTCTTTCACCTGCTTCTGCTGCTGCATCAATTACCACCTGCCAATATGGAGAATTGGCCGCATTAGGAGGTATGTTAGCATGTATAAATAACTTTGCTGCTGTTCTACCTAATTTCTCAACGGAAGTTCTACTCCACATTTGTTTTATTTTTTTTTGTTTAGTTGATTCTTTCCTAAACAGGATTGGATCAATAGAGGGTCTCCTAGACTCATTTACTTCTTCATCTTCACGTATAGGGGCATCACGTGAAGATGTTTGTCGTCGGCTCCCAAACATACGTCGTAACCCACCAAACCTACCCCCCAGACCCTTAGTTGCACTTCCAGTTGCACTCCCACTCCCACTCCCACTGCCCCCCCTCTATCACGCACTGACCCATGCGTGCCAAACATGCGGCGATGTTCTTCCTCTTCACGAGCTACACGCAAGCTCTCTCTCCTAGCTATAGTTAATTCCTGATCTGAATCTTCGTCAGAATCAATAATATCTTCATCACGAACGCCCATATATTCAGGACCAAACACTTCCTGTCGAGCTGCATCCAAAATATCATCTTTCTTCTTTTGTACAGCAGCACGTTTACCCTTCGACTCATCCAGACTAGCTTGCATTAAAAGCATTATCTCTCTCGGTACTCTGGCACATGGCGCAACTTGACCTTTTCGATGTGCTAAATGTTGTTTGAAATGGGTAATTCCACCAGTCACATGTCTATCACAGTAGTTGCACTTCATTTGGTGCCTAGTACCACCAACCCTCTCACAATGTTGCCATCCAATATCCTCACTTACTTGTTGTTGGCCAGACCCAGACATTTCTTTAAGTTTAGGTAGATGAGTGTATGTCTGTATGACCTATGTTAATAAAGATGATTTTATGTTCTAAGTAAAATACTAAACCCTAAGAAGCTCCAAAACCTGTCCAAATAAAAATATAAAGTCACTAATTCGAAAATACAAAAAAAATATTAAATAGCACCCCAAATCTGTAAAATGCACATTAACATTTTCTACTATGATTAACATATCACATGGCATGATTAAAACAGCAAAATAACCATTAAAAATTGATTTTTCGAATTTTAAAAAAAAGAGTCAAAATTCATGCGTAAATAGAAAAAAAATATTTAAAAAATATTAAATGGCACCCCAAATCTGTAAAATGCACATTAATATGTTCTAATATGATTAACACATCATATGGCATGATTAAAACAGTAAAACAACCATTAAAATTTGATTTTTCGAATTTAAAAAAAAAGGGTAAAAATACATGCGTAAATAGAAAAAAATATTAAAAAAATTATTAAATGGCACCCCAAATCTGTAAAACGCACATTAATATGTTCTACTATGATTAACACATCATATGACATGATTAAAACAACAAAACAATCATTAAAATTTGATTTTTCGAATTTTTAAAAAAAAGGGTAAAAATACATGCGTAAATAGAAAAAAAATAATAATAAATATTAAATGGCACCCCAAATCTGTAAAATGCACATTAATATGTTCTAATATGATTAACACATCATATGGCATGATTAAAACAGTAAAACAACCATTAAAATTTGATTTTTCGAATTTTAAAAAAAAGGGTAAAAATACATGCGTAAATAGAAAAAAAATATTAAATGGCACCCCAAATCTGTAAAACGCACATTAATATGTTCTACTATGATTAACACATCATATGGCATGATTAAAACAGCAAAACAATCATTAAAATTTGATTTTTCGAATTAAAAAAAAGAGGTAAAAATACATGCGTAAATAGAAAAAAAATAATAAAAAATATTAAATGGCACTCCAAATCTGTAAAATGCACATTAATATGTTCTAATATGATTAACACATCATATGGCATGATTAAAACAGTAAAACAACCATTAAAATTTGATTTTTCGAATTTTTTAAAAAAGGGTAAAAATACATGCGTAAATAGAAAGAAATATTAAAAAAATATTAAATGGCACCCCAAATCTGCAAAATGCACATTAATATGTTCTACTATGATTAACACAACATATGGCATGATTAAAACAGCAAAACATGTTAAAAAAAGTATAAATACCTATTTGTGACGAATTCGAAATTTCTGAAAAATGGCCCCCCGAGCTTCGATTCAACAAAAGCCGCAATACAATGCGTTTTTTTCACAAAAACCCAACCAAGGTTGGTCGAAATTGGCAGTAGAAGGGGTGAGAAGTACTTTGGAAGCAAGAAATTTGAAAAAAAACAGCAAAACAGAGCTTAAAATGGCAAAACAAAATGGCCGTTTTTCGACCGTTACGGGCAGCCCGTTACGGGTCGACCGTTACGCCCCGTATCGGCCCGATACAGGCCCGTATCGGCCGATACAGGTGCAAAAAACCGTATCGGCCGATACGACCCCGTATCGCGTATCGGTTCAGGCCGTTATCGTTACGTATCGGCCGATACGTAACCGTTTTGGCACACCTTGATCATATTAGAACATATTAATGTGCATTTTACAGATTTGGGGTGCCATTTTATATTTTTTATTATTTTTTTTCTATTTACGCACGAATTTTGAACCTTTTTTTTAAAATTTGAAAAATCAATTTTTAATGGTTGTTTTGCTGTTTTAATCATGCCATTTGATGTGTTAATCATAGAGAACATATTAATATGCATTTTACAGATTTGGGGTGCCATTTTATATTTTTTAAATATTTTTTTCTATTTACGCATGAATTTTGAACCTTTTTTTTAAAATTCGAAAAATCAATGTTTAATGGTTGTTTTGTTGTTTTAATCATGCCATATGATGTGATAATCATAGTAGAACATATTAATGTGCGTTTTACAGATTTGGGGTGCCATTTAATATTTTTTAATTATTTTTTTCTATTTACGCATGAATTTTGACCTTTTTTTTTTAAAATTCGAAAAATCAATTTTTAATGGTTGTTTTGCTGTTTTAATCATGCCATATGATGTGATAATCATAGTAGAACATATTAATGTGCATTTTACAGATTTGGGGTGCCATTTAATATTTTTTTTCTATTTACGCATGAATTTTGACCCTTTTTTTTAAAATTCGAAAAATCAATTTTTAATGGTTGTTTTGCTGTTTTAACCATGCCATATGATGTGCTAATCATAGTAGAACATATTAATGTGCATTTTACAGATTTGGGGTGCCATTTAATATTTTTTTAATATTTTTTTTCTATTTACGCATGAATTTTGACCCTTTTTTTTAAAATTCGAAAAATCAATTTTTAATGGTTGTTTTGCTGTTTTAATCATGCCATATGATGTGTTAATCATAGTAGAAAATGTTAATGTGCATTTTACAGATTTGGGGTGCTATTTAATATTTTTTTTGTATTTTCGAATTAGTGACTTTATATTTTTATTTGCTTATATTGGACAGGTTTTGGAGCTTCTTAGGGTTTAGTATTTTAGTTAGAACATAAAATCATCTTTATTAACATAGGTCATACAGACATACACTCATCTACCTAAACTTAAAGAAATGTCTGGGTCTGGCCAACAACAAGTGAGGATATTGGATGGCAACATTGTGAGAGGGTTGGTGGTACTAGGCACCAAATGAAGTGCAAGTATTGTGATAGACATGTGACTGGTGGAATTACCCGTCTCAAACAACATTTAGCACATTGAAAGGGTCAAGTTGTGCCATGTGCCAGAGTTCCAAGAGAGATAATGCTTTTAATGCAAGCTAGTCTGGATGAGTCGAAGGGTAAATATGCTGCTGTACAAAAGAAGAAAGATGATATTTTGGATGCAGCTCGACAGGAGGTGTTTGGTCATGAATATATGGGCGTTCGTGATGAAGATATTATTGATTCTGACAAAGATTCAGATCGGGAATTAACTATAGCTAGGAGAGAGAGCTTGTGTGTAGCTTGTGAAGAGGAAGAACGTCGCCGCATGTTTGGCACGCATGAGTCAGTGCGTGATACAGGGGGGCAGTGGGAGTGAGAGTGGGAGTGCAACTGGAAGTGCAATTGTTTCTGCAGGTGGGACTGAGGGTCGGGGGAGTAGGTTTGGTGGGTTACGACGTATGTTTGGGAGCCGACGACAGACATCTTCACGTGATGCCCCTATACGTGAAGATGAAGAAGTAAATGAGTCTAGGAGACCCTCTATTGATCCAATCCTGTTTAGGAAAGAATCAACTAAACAAAAAATAAAATAAAACAAATGTGGAGTAGAACTTCCGTTGAGAAATTAGGTAGAGCAGCAACAAAGTTATTTATACATGCTAACATACCTCCTAACGCGGCCAATTCTCCATATTGGCAGGTGGTAATTGATGCAGCAGCAGAAGCAGGTGAAGGAATAAAAGCTCCCACGGCTAAGGACATTAGGAGGAAATGGACAAATGCAGAGTTTGCGGATGTGAAAGCATATGTGGCTACCTTTAAACTTGTATGGCGAGCCAGAGGATGCACGATTATGTGTGATGGTTGGACTGGCCCAACCAGACGCAGCATGATCAACTTCATGGTGTACTGCCACTTAGGAACTATATACCATAAGTCAATTGATGCATCAGAGGCAACAAAAAATGCTACTTATATTAATGAACTAATGGATAAAGTTGTGGACGAGATTGGAGAGGAGAATATAGTGCAGATTGTGACAGATAATGAAGCAACATATAAGCTTGCAGGACATATGTTGATGGATAAGAGAAAACATCTTTTTTGGTCACCATGTGCTGCCCATTGTATTGATCTTATATTGGAAGATAATGGGAAGAAGAAGAATGTTAAGGAAATGGTCGAAAGGGCAAGGGAAGTGAAGACGTTTATTTACAACCATAATCAAGTAGTCGCAATAATGAGAAAGTTCACGAAAGGACGAGAGTTGTTGAGGTCTGCGGCGACTAGATTCGCAACAAACTTTATAGCATTAGAGAGTTTATTCCAGCATAGGGGAGAGTTGAGTGAGATGTTCGCTTCCCGATAATGGCTCAACACAAAACATGGGAAGAAGACATCAGGGACACCGGTCGACGTTGCGAACACCATACGGGACAACAAATATTGGAAGAAGGTCAAGGCGATCCTAAAGGTGATGGAGCCACTAATGAGGGTACTCCGTCTTGTTGAAACCGATGAAGCACCTACCATGGGCTTCCTATATGATGCCATGGATAAGGCAAAGCTTACAATTCAACGTGATTGTAGAAGTTGGGAGACTTATTGGAAGATGATCGACAAGAGATGGACAAAGCAACTCCATCACGATCTTCGTGCAGCAGGTTACTACCTAAATCCTAGGTATAGATATGCCCAATCATTTGTTGCGGATGATGAAGTTCGTGTCGGGCTAAAAAATGTGATAAAGAGATTAGAGCCTGACTTAGATCTGCTAATAAATGCGTTGAATGAATTAGATACATTTGGAAATCGCCTCGGTATCTTTGGAGATGCTCTTGCACAGCATGCAGTATCTAGGTTGCAACCGGCCGAATGGTGGATTAATTTCGGAGAGAGTACGAAGGCTCTCCAAAAAATTGCAGTAAAAGTTTTGAGACAGACAACGTCTTCCTCTAGCTGCGAAAGGAATTGGAGTTGTTTTGCGCTCATTCATTCAAATAATAGGAATAGATTGCAGACTAGAACATTAGATAGACTTGTCTTCATGCACTACAATATAAAACTAAGAATGTGACGACATCATAGGAGCATTACAGTTGCTGATGACGGAGACTACTGTCCAATAAACTTAGACAGTATTTATGATGAGGATGACCCACTTCTACCTTGGTTGGAAACAAGGGAAAAACAAATTGAAGAGGATAGTGAAGAATTGGAAATTGATGACCCAGAAATACGCAGAGCGCAACAAGAGAGTCGTGCAGATGTGTTGGACCCAGTAAGAGGGGCAGAGTTTATGCCACGTACGGATACGGCTCAAGATCAACAAAAGAGTACAAGCAGTGGTAGCGTGACCGTGTCAAATGATGACCACCCCCCGCCCCTGGTGCTGGCACTTCTGGTGTTGCTTACCCCCCTATACAACCGTTTACAGATCGCGATGGCGATGAACATCGATGACATGGTACACGAGGTCGGACTTACGAGTGTATCGAGTCACGATACAGCCAGCCGGAGGAGGGTACATCTAGTGGTGCACGAGGACCGGAGGTCCGGAACATCAGCATGCTCATGGTTTTAGTTATTATGATGGATATTCTTATGGTCAATTGGATTATGATTATGGTGGTTATATTGAGCCTGTTCCATCACATTCATGTTGGAGTAGCCCTCCCGATTAATATCCATATGATTATAGATATCCAGATCCAAATCCAAGTTACTCATCAGAGCAGACGCACTCTCAATCTCAAGATTCTCAATAGCCTGAGTATGGGCACCAGTATGGCTATTCGACGGGCACTAGTGGATATCCTTACTCGGGGTCAGATTCGTTGCCTAGTCAAGATCAGTCATCCTCTGGTTTCGTTGATCTAGTATTTCCTTCTGGCACTGGATATTATGGATATGTAGCACATACACCTTTTGGACAGCTTCAGCCTGATGGTGATGATGACGATGATGTGGAGGTCGAGCAACCACAAAAAAACAGATTTTCATTTTGGTGGTGACTTGTGATTGTGAGTATATATTTGTATTAAGGTAAGTATTTGCAGCAGACAGCTCACAGCAGTATTATTGCAAGAAGCCATGCAGTCATGCACACACTTGACACTGCCGAACTTGTATTTAAAATAGCTCCCCTGACAACCAATCATATAATCCTTAATCAAGTTGCAGGGGAGTATATTAGACACTACTAATTTTTTTTTTTTTTTTTTTTTTAATATTATTGACTTGAGGATGACAGGTTATAGACAGGAATCACAGTCACGTGCACAACAGCACAGGTTTGTTCGAGAAATTCCTCAAAAATAATTGCAAACACCTAATATAAGATATTTTCACATTACATTCATTCTAATATATCTATCATTGATAGTAGATAGTTAGAAAATTAAATATATGAATTTTGTAGTCAAATTTAGGTTATCCGGTTCATAAATTCATCAGACAGTCTGATACAACTTCTCACCAAAGAGTGGACTGTTACACCACCATAACCATGTTCCAATTTATAAATGAATGCATATTTGGAATGCTTAGAATATTCCGGATTTAATCCATATTTTTTCATATTTTTTTGGCAAAAAATTTTTTTTGCGCCGTTACGGCCCGTTACGCCCCCGTATCCGTATCGGTTTTGGAGGTCACCGTTACGCCAACCGATACCGATACGGGACACCTTGATGGGTATATACAGTCAAATATAATCTTGATAGATTACTAGACCGCTTAAAAACTCGTCTGGTTACTAAAGGATTTTCTCAAACCATAGGAGATGACTACTCAGAGACTCTCTTGTGGCTAAGCTTCACTCTGTAGGTGTTGTAATGTCTGTTGCTACAATTCTCGATTAGCCGTTGTACCTTTTTTCATGGAGAGCTTGTTGAAGAAGTTTATAATGGATCAACTGCCTGGCTTTGTTGCTCGGTGGAGTCTGACAAAGTATACCTCTTAACGAAATCAATCTATGGTTTAAAATAGTTTCCCCAAGCTTGGTTTGATAAGTTTGGTAAGGTGGTGCTTGAGTTTGGAATGAAATGTAGCTAGGTTGGCCATTTTTTCTTTCTGCAACATAGTGAGGCAGGCAGTGTTCAAAATATCAGTATCGCGCTATGTATCGCACCCTTGGGATACAGATACGTATCGGTTATCGCACGGGATATATCGTTTGTATCGCATAATTTATCGCACTTTTTGGAAAACATGGGGAAACATTGGGAAAATTATTGAATTTTTTAATGAAACTTTAGGAATGATTAAAAAAGACCTTAATATACACTTTTAAATCATAACATCTCAAAAAAAAAAGGTGCACATAATAAGTTTCATTTGTATAGGGTCCTAAGCTATGCGATATTTAACTTAACTAACGCAAATAGATTTAAATTGAATGCATGACATTTATAAATGTATTAAAGACATGTATGAAAATACAACTAATTTATTGAAGAGCAAAAGAAAAAGTAAAAATTGAAAAAATATATATATATCAATGATGTGAACTGGTTGTGGCTTAGACTCACATAGAGTTGCGTGGTGGCTCATAATCATCGTCTCCATGTCAACGGGGCTGGAAATAGTACTGCTCATCCACAAATAGACAATATTGTGCACATAGGAACCAAAGAATGAGGCAGATCCAAAAATAGACAATATTGCATAAAGTCTCATCGACGTGGATTTCATGCAAAAGCCTTTGCTAGAAGTGCGATGGGAACCTAGGTACACCCACTGTGATGTTTGTGAGAAATCCACTCCGTCCATACATTTTATGAGCTCATCTTAGGACATTAGGCCAAAAGTGAGCCGAATCCAATACTCAAGTGGGCTGAAAACTTGAGGATTGAACGTCCACAGTTGAAATATTCGTGGGGCCACAAAAGTTTTGAATCACGTTAATATTTTTGTTTTCAGTTCATCCCAGTAGGAATGATATTATGAACGGTATGGCTGGGATGTAAACATCACAGTCGACCCCAAGGAGGTTTCAACCGTAGAAATTTCCCTACCCACCTTTTCCTTTTAGTGCGGCCCACTTGAGTCTTGGATCCTGCTCCCTTTTGGTTTGAAGTCATAAAATGAGCTCACAAAAAGGATGGATGGAGTGGATTTCTAACAAACATCACGATGGGCCCCACATACGTTTCCTGTTAAAGGGTTTGGCAGTACATCCATGCAGGAGTCTCACCTAATCCCTCCCCATGCAAACGGAAGCGGATTGGCTGGTGTGTTCACGTCACCAAGTTCTGTGGGTCCCACCACAAGGTATGTGTTATATCCAAATAGTCCGTCCGTCCATTTGGCGAGCTAGTTGTAAGGCTTGAGCCTACAAATAAGGCAGATCCAATCATCAAGTGGACCACACTACAAAATGTAGTAGGGGATTGAACTTCTGCCATTGAAACCATTTTAGGGTCACAGAAGTTTTGGATCAATATGATATTTGTTTTTCATCTTCATCCAAGTATGTGTGAACTTATGAACAAATTGGGTGGAAAATAAACATTATGGTGGGCCTTACAAATGTTTTAATGGTGAGAATCATTGTCCCACTGCTATTTGTGGTGCGGTCCACTTGAGCTTTAGGTATGACTCATTTTTTGGGTTCATGATCTAAAATGATCTCACCAAATAGATGAACGGAGTTGATATAATAAATACATCATTGTGCGACCCATGTAACATTGATCTCCTTTGAACCATTGGTACAACTCAGGAGTGTTAGCACTTGTCTTTGCACCACACGTAACCACACATTGAGTAAACTCTGTGGGGTCCACCGTGATTTATATATTTTATCCACTCCTTACATCCATTTTATCAGATAATTTTAGGGCTTGAGCTCAAAATCGAAGCATATCTAAATCTCAAATGGACCACACCACGAAAAACAATATGAATTGAATGTATACCATTGAAAATTTCTTGAGGGCCATAGAAGTTTTGGATCAAGCTTATATTTATGTTTTACTATAATCCATGTTTTTGTAATCTTATGAACAGGTTAGAATTGGATTACAAATAAACATCACTGTGGGGCCTATCAGGGTTTCAACGGTGGAAATCAATATTCCCATTGTTTCCTAGGTTATGGTCCACTTGAGCTTTGGATATGCTTCAATTTTGGGCACAACCCCTTAAATGAGTTGTAAAAACGATTGGACGGCGTGGATAAACCACATACATTCACGGTGGCCCCATGGAGTTTTCTCAGTACAATAAGAGTGCGACTCAGTACCAAATCCGATTTTAAAGGGGAGGAAGCCATTTTCGAAACGGAGGGTTTTGGACGAAAAGGGAGGGTTCCGGACCTTCCGGAACCCTAAAATCCCCAATTCCTCCTCAATCAAACCCAAATCTTGAAAAAAAATTATAGATTTCTCGCCGGAATCTCCGCTGATGTATCATAGGTACGAAATCCCTTTTTTCCTTTTAAAAAAAAAAAAATAAAAAATCTCGATGATATTGAAGAAAATCCTTTGATATCGTACGATATATCGCGTGATACAAATATTTTTGCTTTTTTTAGAACTTCCGACTGGTTTCGTGTGGGTTTCGTTTTGCTGGCTAGCTATACCAATAATATCGGCTGATATATCGGCCGATAGTATCGATATTGCGAACATTGGAGGCAGGTGCCATTGTGTTGCTTATGTATGTAGATGGCATCATCATTAGAGGAAGTGACTGTGCAAGTATTTCTAAGTTGAAGAAGTTTTTACAGCAACGCTTCTACAGTAAAGATTTAGGTTATCTTCGATGCTTTTCGGGTACTAGGGTTGCAAGATTAAAGATAGGAATTAATTTGTTG
Organism: Magnolia officinalis; assembly: GCA_021015155.1. Classification (NCBI taxonomy): domain Eukaryota; kingdom Viridiplantae; phylum Streptophyta; class Magnoliopsida; order Magnoliales; family Magnoliaceae; genus Magnolia; species Magnolia officinalis. Next base: position 65,459,763 of record JAJHSJ010000004.1, read on the forward strand.
TAGTGAGAGTATGTATTGGATTTACCAGAAGAGAGGTTTTCTGGGTGGCAAGTCTATCAAAACTCCCATGTATACAAATCAAAAGTCGACTGTAGATCAAGGAAAACTATCCGATGATCCACGGAGGTATCACATATTTGTTATAAAACTAATCTAGTTGACGATTACACGACTAGACATCACTTAATCAGTTAGTGTAGTTAGTCAGTTCATGTAGGCTCCTTGTACTTCCTATATAGAGGCTGTGCTTCACATCCTTAGATATTTAAAAGGAGCAATTATTCGTGGTATTCTCTACAAATGGAATGGATATCTACAAGTTGATGTAGGACATGAAATTCAAATATGATGTGCAAGATTTTCAGGCATTAGATCATGTTAGTTCAGAAACAATTACACAAAATTCCATATCCCACACAAAAGTTCAAGCATTCAATCAAGGGGAATCTATGCAGGCCCAGGCCTACACAAGCTAGGGCTGGATCAATCAAAATTATAGACCAAATAATAATTAGAGGAGGGTAAATTCATCCACACATTCACAAAAATAATTCCTCAATCTAAGAGATTCACAGATTTCAATTCAGGGAACCCTAAGGTTGAAGAAAGGGCGTAAAATTGAGGATTTGAGTAATTTAGGGTTAGGGTTAGGGATTTGGGGTGAAAGAGGGGTGAAAGAGAGGAGAGAGATGAACCAGAGAAGTACCGCACGTGTGGACAACAATAATGGCCCAGACGCACGTGCGTGCGATCCTGGACGTATGTGTGTGGGGCCCACTATTTAGAAAAAGGCCAGCATGGCCCTGGTCGGCCAGGGTGGATTCCAAAAACCTCAAATTTCAGCTTGATCCGATGCACGGTTTATACGTGGTACTCCGCCGAAGTTTTAGCTCTCCTGCAGGGCCAGATTCTGGAAATCTGCTTTAGAGAGAAAAATGGCTGCAATAGAGGATGAATTTGAAGCGTAGATGATTGTAGGAGAAGAGAAATATGGATGAAAGAAGGTGGGGGCGAATCGGGATAGGTGTGGCTTCACACCACGGTAGTCAGCCCTTCGAGGAAGGGAGGGTTTCACACCCAATTGAATCTCCACAACTCAGAAATTTAGAGGAGTAGAAAAACGCGGAAATTTTATTAATCTTCAATGAATAAAAAAGACTACGAGGGGTGCTTATTTATAATAAAACCCTATACTCCAAAACTCGTGCCATGTGCGCAACCGATTACTTAGCGACGAAGTAATAAAAAATAACAACTAATCAAAACAATCTAAACCGTCCATGATACTCCTAATAGCAATAATAAGCAAAACCCAAAGTACTAGATTAATTAGAATAGTGGGCCACGATCATTAGAACCCATGACGGGATTCGCATGACTATCGAGTCCACTCCAACGAACCAAAACGCAGTCCTCTAGCTAGGAGGTCTTCCCTGGACGTCATCATCGATTCAGATCGATGGTGATTGGGCTGGCTCTGGCTCCCCTTCTAATAGGCGGTCTACCACATGTTATTGTATTGTACCTTCGTTAGATGTAATTTAGTTACATGGAAAAGCAAGAAGAAAAGCATAGTTGCATGGTCAAGCATAGAGGCGAAATACAAAGCAAAGACCCATATGACATGTGAACTCGTTTGCCGCTTTGCAACAAAAGCGCCTTGATTTTTAGATATGACCGATGATTGCACCATCCAGAATCTGTTAGCCAGCACCTTGGCAAGTATCTTGTAGTGGCTCCCAATAAGACTAATGTGATGAAAGTCTGAAAGAGATTCCACTCCCTCCTTCGGAATTAGGGTAATGAATGTGGCCCCCGTCCCTTTGAGTAATCGGCCCTTATCTGCGAACTCCTTAACAAAGTCTACTTCTTCTTGATTTTCCCAAAAGACTTGGAAAAAAGCAATTGGAAAGCCGTCCGGCCTTGGCGCCTTCCACACATAGAGTTGATCGCAAGCTTGATCTCTTCCTCCAAAATAGGCTTCTCAAGTGACACTATATCATCTTCAGAAATAGATTGAAAGGGCAGATTGTCAAGAAGAGGCCTTTGCCCTCCATCTGCTTCAACGGATAATAATTTGGAATAAAAGTCTACAATGGCCGAACAAACTGTCTTTTTCCTCTAATCGTTCTCCATTTGCTATGATGCTACTGATATGGTTGCATCTAGCCTGTGCTCTTGCTATGCTATGGAAGAAAGATGTGTTTCTGTCCCCTTCTTTGAGCCAAACTGCTTTGCACCTTTGCCTCCACATTATTTCTTCTTCCTTGAGATATTTTGAGTACTCTACTGACGATAGAGACCTCCTACTTCTTTCTTCTTCTGAAAGCCCTCCCCTTTCCTCTTCTTTGATGTCTAATGATTCATTTCATTCGTGATATTGTCTATGTTTTCCGCCTTATTGCTGAAAAATTCCTTCTTCCAATCTGAGAGCTTTGACTCGACATATCTAATCTTTTGCGCCAATATATAACCAGCCGTGCTTGCTACCAAACATGACTGCCACCAATTTCAAACCATATCCGTGAAAGAGTCCACTTCAAGCCAAGCCAATTCAAACCGGAAGGGTTTGGGGCCCCAACTCCCCTTATCTACTTGAAGAAGGGGGTTTGGGGCCCCAACTCCCCTCATTCAGGATGTGGTTTTATTTTATTTTATTTTCGAATTTAAAGGTTTGTGTCCCAATCTCAAATGTTGAGTATGTTGCTCACAGCCAGTAGGGGAATGGGATTGCTCATCCAAAACTTGAGAAAAGATAAGATGGGCTATGACATTTAAGCAGGATCAAATAAGGGGTAAGTAGCTCCGTTTCTAAATCACCTACCCGATTGTTTAGTAGAGAGACTGGAGGGGCCTTGATTGGAGAAGGTATTCATATCATTCTTTGTCCCCATTTTGACTCATGAAGGGTCTTTGTGGATGCATTCTGGTAGGATATCCCAGCCCCTGACTGTTTTCATCCTGCATGATGTTATGAATCTGTTAGATTAGTCCTACCGTCCCCTTTCATTCCCACATTTCTGTTTTGGGGGGTTAGATCCCCTCAACGCCTTGGTAGGGAACCATTCTATTGGCGTGGGAGGGACAATTGGTTCAAGCCCTGAAAGGGGAAGCAGCGAGTTATGAGGCTACTAGGGGTTCGTCTCCAAGGGCTTGAGTGTCTTATAGAAGCAGTTGGGAGCATTCTTCAAGCCATTGGGAGAGGAGATCCTGCAGTGGGGTCGGTCACCAGTTAAGAACAATTCATGCCACTTAGCTACATGCCTGCAAGCAGTGTCTTTAGCCTAGGAAATTTCTGAGGCAAGTTCTGGGTTGATCAGCTAGAGCAGAAGAAGCAATTTCCAAACAGGACGTCCTGCTGGGTGAAAATACTTTTTTGTTTGAATTGGGCCAGAAGTTTTAAAAGAGGAATGGATTCAGGATATTCTAGGGAGAGTGGGGAAGCAGTAAGGGTCTCATTTTGCATAAATAAAGAGGAATATGTAGCCCTTTTCGAATATTTTGGAATGGCAGGATAGATGAATAAATGAATCAGGTGAGGTATTGCTGCCCTCGACAAAAGATTTTGGGGTTTATAGGAGCTACAGAATCTCAGTTCCTCTGTAAATTACAGTAAGAGAAAGGGAGGACACAGGGAAAGGGAAGGGAAAGGAGACTGTAAGTGTTGTCGAATGAAGATCCTAATAAGGAAACTCAGGGGAGGATGGGATGTCTTGGTAAGAGAGCACAGATTAGTGAACTTTGTAGGTGCCAGAATTTTCAGACAGTAACTTTCCGAAAAACGGAAGTGCAGGCTATATCTCAAGACATGATCATATGAGGTTGTGGGCCTATGGATGCATTTGAGGTGTAAGCCTACACATGGCACATATGTAGGCTCACGCACAATAGTTGGTGGACCCCACAGGCTTAGTGGACACACTCCTATAGAGAAGATTTGTTTTCATTGTTTCCTTATAACAGATTACTTTGGTTTTAGTCAGATTTCTTTGTTTAGTTTGCTTTCTCTTCCTTAGTTTCTTCTTGAGGAGAGAATCCTATCTCACAAGTTTCTTCTCTAGTAGAGAATCCTCTCTCACGACTAATCATATTGGGAGAAACCACCTATATATGCGTTACTTGGGAATATTTTCCATTAGTGAAGTGATTTGTTTCATCTCAGTTTTCTAGCAATTGTGCTGAAGGAAATTGTCAATTCCCTGCTGGGTCACTTGCAGATGTATCATTTTCATTGGGTTGTGAAGATTGTTGCTGAGACAGTTTGCCAATCTCACTCCAGATCTATCCAGGTATGTGTAGGGCTCACAGAGATGCTCTTAAATCGTCCCGTATCTCTTCCTTCCACATTCTCGAGTGGATCAACACTTAACCCATTTCGGATTTGCATCAAACATCCCAAAAAGTAGGTTAAAGGATAAAATGGATTATGGGCTGTAAGTTACGGCTAGGCATGGATTGATTTGGGCTGGAACTGTTGTTTTGTGACTGGATTTAGGGATGGGGTTGGTTTGGTAGAGGGACTGTTATGAAGGCAGATTCAAGGGTTTTATTGGTTTATCAGGTTGCAGGGGCAGTTTAGGTACACGTTGAGGGGCCAGCAGGTGACCGAGTATGGGCTGTAAATATGGACAGACCCTGCAATTTTCTACTGGTGATCAGTGTCAGGTGTGGGACCATCAATTTGTAGAGTAAGGGAACATAAGCCTGCAACAAGCTACGGTTAAAGATTATTGGCCTCGAAAAAAGGGTTTGTTTAGGGTTTCAGGGCTGTAAGAACCTGAGGTTGATGGATTCGGGCTGTTTAAGAGTTACAGTTAGGTCCAGGGAGAGCAACTAGGCCTACACTTGGAGGTATATATGGGTTGGTTGCAGATTTGGGTAAAATTTGCTACAGTTGAGATCGGAGTCTTGGCACGAGAGTCAGGATTTGAAGTCTCGAAGGGACTGTTAACAGATCTTTGGTGGGTTAGGGTTTTAAATCTGAATACAAGCTACATTAGGGGCTGGGAATCAGTTGAAAGGGGATGTTTTGGGGTTGATCTGCATATTGGGTTATGGAAATTGGGGAAAACTGGAAGCGGGTTTACGAGTTGAGAACTTGGGGAAATGAGAATTGGGACTTGGTGTTAAGGGAATTTAGAGGCGAAATGATGCAGGACCGATGTATGAACCAAGTAACATGTGAGATCAAATAACCGAATTAAGATATGTAACAAAAAAAAAAAAACACAAACGTCGCTATATTCATCACAAATATCATGAAAATCAAAAGAAAATCATGCATAATCCTGGCCTAAGTTACCAACATCGTAACATAAGATCATTAAATAAAAAAGAAACTAAGATCTAATGGATGTATGGACATCCAATTAGCATAAAGTATAGTCTATTTCAAAATAGGAAACCTAATACAACCTAGGGTAAAAATTAGAGTTTGGATAATTTTGGAAAGTATGAAAATTAGGAAATTTAGGTTTAGGGTTAGGGTTTCGGGGATGAAGAAAGGGGTTTTGTTAATGATGGTGGGAAACCAAAAGGGGTAGATGAGATTCACTCGTGTGGCCGTACAGTCACACTTGTGGCGTGGGTGATGGGGACATCTCGCACACACGCACCCCCCCTCCCCCTACGCACGTGCGCAAGGAGGAGGGCCCCACCATCGATGGCGACATCCATGGAGGGCCTCCTAGTTAGAGGACTATATTTTGGTTCCTTGGAGTGGACTCGATCATACACCATTTGATCTCATGATCGTGGCCCATTACTCTAGATGATCTATGATTTTGAGTTTTGCTTATTATTGTTATCAGGAACATCATGAATGATTTAGATTGCATTGATTAGTTGTTATTTTTGTTACTTCGTCTTTAAGTAATAGGTGCGCACATGGCGCGACTTTTGGGGTATAAGGTTTTCTTATAAATAGGCAACCCCTTGTAGTGTTTTTGTCATCGAAGATTATGAATAAAATTCTGCGTTTTCCTGCTTCTCTAATTCTCTGAGTTGTGGAAATCGAATTGGGTGTGAAACCCTCCTTTCTTCGAAAGGCTAACTACCGTGGTGCGAAGCCACACCCATCCCGATTCGCCCCCACCTCCTAGCCTCTATATTCATCATCTCCCACAGCCATCTCATCTCCAAATCCATCCCTTTTTGCAGCCAATCTTCCTTCTACAATAGATTTACAGAATCAGGCCCTGCAGGATGGCTGAAACTTCGGCGGAGCACCATGCACAAATCAGACATCCGATCGGCGTGAAGGTGGACCTCCCTTGGTCGACCAACACCTAGCTGACTGATTTCAGATTCGTGGGCCCCACACGTGTGTTAGGCCCGGGGCCGTTGTCTACACGTGTGGATAACCTCGGGTTCATCTCTCCTCTATTTCACCCCTCTCACATTTTTCCCATAACCCTAACCCTAGATAATCCTAAATCCCAAGTTCTATTATACTTTTGCAAATCCTAGGCTTTCTTGATTTGAAACGTGTGAATCCCTTGGATTGAGAAATAATCCTTTGCATGTGTCGATAAATCTACTCTCCTTTGAGCATTGTTTGGTCTATAATTTTAACTAGTTCAGTCCTAACATGTCTAGGCTTGGACCCTCGTAGATTCCTCTTGTTGAATGCTTGACTTTATGTGGGATTTGGAATTTTTGTGATTGATTCAAAATTTGTAGGATCTAAAGCCTGAAATCTTGCATATCATATTTAATTTTCATGTCCTGCATCAGTGGAAGGATGGGTTTAGGTCAGTTATGATTTGGACTGTGGATGGGTATGGGAAAGTTGGATTCGGGAGAAGATGAAGATCTGGGATGAGAGAATTAAGAACTTGAAGAAAATACCTGGATGGGGGAGAAAAGAGAAGATGGTGTGGGGATAGATGGAGACCTTGCACATCTGTTGATGAAGATTAGCCTCACACCAATCTTCCTTCCAAATCGCATGGAAGTATCTTCAAATTGCATGAAGATGGGAAAAGAAAGCAAGGGCCTCTCTCTCTCTCTCTCTCTCTCTCTCTCTCTCTAATAATTATTATCACAAAATCCAACCCTTGTGCTTTTATTATTAAAAATTCGGAATTAAAAATTTAGCATAATTACAACTATGCCACTCACTTTAAGTGAAGTGGCCCATCGTCCAAAATAAGAAAACTAAAACATTTTTTAAATCAATCTCAACCATTAAATAAATCATAAAAATAACAAAAAACATAAAGAAAACAAGATCAAAGCCCAAGGGGCCTAGATTTAAATGATTTGGTCACTCGATGGCCTGATCGACAAGATCTAACAATTAGATCGGCACGAAATAGCAATCCTATGACTAAAATGATCTCCTAAGCAACCCACATGCATCATCACATGGTGAGGTATTCCTGATGCACGTCCAATGCATGTGGGGTCTTCAAAAAGGCCCGGCGGGCTCCATCTGGAACTTGTCTCCCATCCACAAAGAAAGTTGCACTGATGTGGGTGGTCATCTCTGTCCCTGGTACATCCTTGTAGGTCCTCCTATGCCCCCATCATTTCCCCTCAGCTGAGGAGATTTCACCTTCGGCAAAATAAAGTTGTAGTGATGCTCGAGGAGATTCGAGTCTCATCGCTGAACCTTTGCCTCTGTGATCCACATACTGTCTGATTTTGGTTTGCCCTTCCACTTGAAAAGGTACTCCTGGTAACCACCATGTCGTGTGGAAACTGCTTTTTCATCTAAGATATCCTCCATCTCCTCTTTTCTCATAGATATGGATAGGAGTGTACACGAACTGAGCTAGCTCGGTTAGCTCGCTCGACTCGACTCGAAAAAGCTCGATTCGAAGTTGAGTTCGAGTCGAGTCGAGCCTTTTTTTTTTAGCTTGAAAATGAGTTCGAGCTGGCCCTAGCTTGACTCGACTCGGATCGAACCCAACTCGAATCGAGCTTGGATCGAACCAGCTCGGTGAATCGGTTACTTTGATATTGATGTTGCTCACCAAGTGTTTGATGAAATGACTCAACGAAGTGTGGTTGGTGGCAAGGAAGGTATGTATTTTTTTTCTTGATTTTTATTTTGCTTAGAAGGTGTTTGATAAAATACCTATAAAACCATTGCTGCTGTTTTACATACAGTGGGATTTTGAAGGTGCAGTCCAGGTGTTTCTGAAAATGCCGCATAGGCGAACTCAGCTCGATCTTGGCTCGAACTGGCTTGAGCTGCTAACCGAACCGAGCCAAGCCGAGCTGGCCAGTCAGGCTCGAGGACCGAGCTGAGCGGAGTTCGAGTTAAGGTCAGCTAGTGGCCGAGCCGAGTCGAGCTGAGGCCAGCTCGACTCGGTTCGACTCGATGTACACCCCTAGGTATGGATGGTACAGATGGTAAAGGTTGAGAAGAGGGGTCAAGTAAGGGCCATGGGTTTTGGGATAGGTCACGGGCATCATCATCAAAGTTTATGTGAGGGTTAGGGGAATGTCCATAAAGCGGTACAAGATCTTCCACACTAAATGTGGAACTGATACCCATGTTAGGTGGAAGATCTATCAAGTAAGCATTTGAACCTAGTCTTTTCAAAATTTTATATGGTCCAGTGTTACGGGCTTGTAATTTTTTTATGGTTCTCCGTGGAAACCCTTTTGGACGTATTTTAATCATGATTTCATCACCCATAACAAACTCTTTAAACCTATGGTGTGAGTCAACAATCATTTTGTATGTTTCATTACTTGTATTGATTCTTTTTCTAATCTCCACATGCAAGTCATGCATATGTTGTGTAGATGCATGTGCAGACTCTGAAGGCCTATGGAACACAGACATGGGTATGTAATCTATAGGGGTCTTAGGCTCATCTACTTTTCTTTCCAAATCTACTTCCTCCCCAGTACTCATTTGATCATGATGAAGGTTTGGTAGAGTCAATGCGTGAATGTCCCGCATCGGTGTAAGCTCATCCGGTATGCCCTCTGGAATAACAACACTGGACTCCTCCAATACCGGATGCACCTCAGATGGAAACTCTATAATACCCTCAGGTGGCATCTCCATAATAACCTTAGGTGTGACCTCACTTGCCATGTGGGCATACAACGTCAAATCAATTTTAGTCTCTTTTTCAGACTCTTTGGCATTAACTATAGGAAGAGACTCAAGCTGAAGTTTCGTCACACCTTCAGGACCACATTTCTTAGCGTCTTCCTTTTTCGAGGTGCTTTTGGGCGGGAGAGGCTTTAAGACAATCCTTTTGCCTCCATATAGAAACGAACACGTATTCGAGCGACCGAACAGTGTTGCGTCCTTATCATACAACCAAGGCCTGCCCAAAATGATATGGCCTATATCCATAGGCAAAACATCACACCACAACGTGTCCGTATAGGAACCAAACTGGATAGGAATGGGACAACGCTGAGAAACTAGAATTGAAGATGCATCAACCCATGAGACTCAATAGGGCTGAGGGTGAGGAACGACTAGCATACCTAAGTGGTCCACGGCATGAGTAGATACCACATTGATGCAACTGCCACTATCAATGATCACCTTGCAGTTTTTGCCATCACACTTGGCATATGTTTGTTTTGAACATAGATCTACCACTTTCAGCTATATTTAAATTATTTTCTTATATTCAAGTCATTTTTATCCATTTTTTAGGTATTTTGGTGACATTACTTGGACTTATCTTCCATATATGAATATATGATAGTTGATACTACTGGTAGTGTATATCAAATTATCAATGATATGCATGGACTTATAGTCCTAATGTCTTATGTCTTTTACACTTTAATTATTATCATTTGATTTATACTTCATAGTTAATACTTGAATCTTTATGTTTAATAGTCCAATACTTAATAGATAATCATATTAGAAATATATGATATCAATTTCTAACATATATAACTATTTTATACCTTAAAAAATCAACACAACACCTTACAGTAGGTCAACCCATCGTGACAGTATTTTTACTGAAGAATGATCTGATACACCATTGAATACACGGTTAAAACATTACAAAAATAAAATAAAATAAAATAAAATAAATAATGAACGATAGGTTCTTGGATATCTCTATCTCTTTTTTTTTTTTTTTCTAATTTTCCGTATTCTTTTGCTTAAAAAAAATTTCTAGCCGATATGGACCCGATATTGATACACGACGCTATATCATATCATTTATTGGCTGGGCCAATATGATCACCGATACTGATATTCAGAACCATGGGCTGAACTAGGCCGAAGATCCATGGGTCAGGCCCAAGCTCATTAAGCCCAAGCCCAAGCCTTCTTATCAAAATCAAAATCAATTTCTTCTTTTTTTAATCAAAATCAATTTCTTCTTTTTTTTAATCAAAATCAAAATCAATTTCTTCTTCTTCTTTTTTTAATCAAAATCAAAATCAAAATCAATTTCTTCTTCTTCTTCTTCTTCTTCTTCTTTTTTTTAATAAATCTAATTTAATTTAATTTTTTACTTCTTCATTTTTATAATAAGTCATTGTTTGTCAATGACATTATAAACCTACTTTCTCTATATGTCTAAGGAGCCTATTTAAGGGCTTTACATGAGGTAGTCTCAAGGCACCTTTGAATTGAATAAAATATCTGAATTTTTCTTTCCGCTTTGTTTGTGGTTCTCATGCGTAGATTGAAGGTGCATATGTTTAGGCAGATCCTTCTAATCAGTCAGCTATGCCAAAATGGCAATATCATGCTCACGCGATTGACCCGAAATTATGCTCATTTCATCATCCGACTGCATGATCGGTTGACATTTATTAGACGATGAAAATGAAAAATATCCACTAGTCTTGTTTCAATTAAAAAAGTGTCCAAAAATCAGGGGTTACAATTTGATTTTGGGACCATAACTTAACGACAGCGAGTCCCACAATTTAATTGATCTACTTCGAGTTAATATATGCTATGTGTACAATTTTCTGTGTGCAACCACTATAGTATTTTAAACAAATCACCCTTTTAAAACTTGGCTCACAAACTTCCGCGTACGTAGTTTGGCTTGAAAAGCAGAGAGAGAGAGAGTGTGGGGGCGATGTAGTAGAGAGAGCAACACAAGGAAGAAGAGGTATGCATTATTATTTTTTAACTTAAAAAATCATTTTCTCTGGTTACTGTGCATAATGGCCTTGGCCTGTTATGCGAAGTTGTAACGCAGCACCATTATAAGTTTGTACGGCTGTTATGGCCCCATAACGGTCCCTTTTTTTTTTTTTCTTTTCTTTTTCTTTCAGGCAGGCCGTTTTGATCCTGTATAGTGTAATGAATTAACTGATATGGCACACCTTGGATACCACTACAAACCTACAGCAAGTAATAGAGGTAAAAGCTGGTGGACTTTCCTTCGCCATTTTTTTTTTTTTGCTTAAATTGAAGCTCCAATGTGGATTTAGAAAGAGGAAAGGAAAGAAGCGGGACTAGATAGCAGAAAGATCCAGTTTCAAGGCATCTCCAACAAACATAAAGCTGAGAATGAAAGCCTGTCTAGTAGAGAACATCAGAGATCCATTTATGTGGCGAAGTCAAGGGTATAGGTGGCTGCTAGGGAGACATGTTTGGGGCTTATGACTAGAAAGTTCGGGCATCTAAACAGATGGTATTGAGTGACTTACAGCTGTCCTCCATGCAACCATCAAGACCAGTGGTTATTAAGGGGTCTCTATCTTCATGGAATTGAAACGATTCAAATCAGGCCTTTTTAGAAGTTTCCTTAAATTCCCGCAATGGCCTGGTAATGCGTCAGGCCAGGGAACCCGTCTTTGCAAGCAAAGATATCTTTGATTGGACTAATGCTTGCCTGATGAAGCATGAATATAGGAACACGTATTCGAATCCAACGGATAAAAGCAAGGCATTTGGCCCACCAACAACATGGTTGGGATCCCAAATATTTTAGGGAAGATGGTTCTAGTCAGATATTCGCTCATTCATGGAAACAGTGGAGCAATTCTAGCTCAATCTACGTCACTAGCGGAAGGAGGTGTTGTGGGTTCCAACCCATGGTTCAGTGTAGATGGTGCGTTTCAACACTGATGTCATGGGGGGGACAATTAGCGACTGAAGTGTCACAAGACAATGGGGTGGCTGGCAGGCATGATTCTTGCTTAGGATGCCTTAGTCTCTAGGATCTAATGACTGTTCAACAGAGCATCAGATTCAAGATGCTGGTTTAGAAGGGCCTATTATTATGACGTGCAAAGAGGTAAAAATGCAAATTGTTGAAATTGAAAATCAAGAAGAAAGAGATAAGGAGCAATATAAAGAATGAGCTCACATAGAAGGACAAGCTTGCGGGGAAAATGGTTGGAACAGTCAGTCATGATCCTGATCGGCTGGTGAGTGTTGTCAAAGCTCCATGGGAAAGGAAGAGTCCCAAAACCATCTACTCACTTAAGCCAAATAAGCTCGAAAAAGTGACCTCTCCATCACTTACTTTTTAAGAGCTTTTTTGCTAGTTTCTAAAAAAATAAAATAAAATAAGTGGTAAAAGTTAGAGCTAGACCTTTTGTGGACTCTTGTGGACCTAGACCTTTTTGCTGCAGAAACATGTGTTTGGAGTGGCACTATTTTCTCAAGCCGATAGAATAGTGGAAATCTTTCTCGGTGGAAAGAAGAGCTGGAAGAAATTTACTTCAAAACTTAAAATGCTCAAAGAGAAGTTGAGAAAATGGATTAAGGAGACATTCAGGGACATCAATGCTTGGAAAGATCAACTAATGGAGGAAATTGCTGCCATTGGCAGCTCGGAAGAGGACTGTAAGCTTTCAAATGAAGTCTAAAGAAAAGAGAAGACTGATAGTAACTTGGGAAGAGGTTTTGTGGAAAGAAAGAATAACCTGGACACAGAAATCATGTGTGGTGCATCAGGGAGAGAAAAATTGCCAGTTCTAGGAGAAGAGTGAACCATCTATCTACAACTCAGGACAGTAATGTCAACATGCAGAGAAGAGATAAGTAGGTGGATCACTAATCATTTTCAGAATATCTTTTATTGAAGACTTCCTGACAAGACCGGACCTTGGAGTCTCCCTTTTGACTCTCTTAGTGAAAGGACAGTTCTTGAGGAGAATTTTGCTTTGGACAAAATTCAGCAAGCCATGTTTGAAGCAGATCAGGTGCCAGGTCCAGATGCACTTTGGTATTTTATCATAGGTGCTGGGAATTTATTAAAGAAGACCTAATGCTTGTACTGGAGGAGTTCTATGAAAGATCCGTTATTTGTTTGGGATATGAATGCCACCTTCATCACTTCAATCAATAAGAAAGAGATTCCAAAAATTGCTGGGCAGTATCATAGCAAACAAATTATGGTGGAATGCTGGCATTGAGATTCCAAAAATTGCTTGGCAGTATCATAGCTTTAGACCAAAGTTCTTTCATAGTGGAGAGAATATCATGGAAGGGCCTTTCATAGCACGAACTGGTGGGCAATTATTTTTAAAAAAGGGTGTGGAACTGTTTTGTTCTCAAAGTAGATTTGGAAAAGGCATACGAATGTGTAAACTGGAATTTTTAGACTATCTTCTTAGCTAGATGGGCTCCGAGGACAGATGGAGCAGATGAATCAGAGCCATCATTTCATCAGCTTGGTTCTCAGTTTTAATCAACTGTACCCTGAAAGGGTTCTTCTAAAGTAGTGTGGAATTCATATGGGCAACCTGTTCTCTCCGTTTTTGTTCACAATCACAGCAATTCTCTCAGCAGACATCTCACCGGATTAGCGATGAAAGTCTTGATTATAAGAATGGGAATAGATAACGATCAGACAAAACTACCTGCTTTAGTCGGGTGATGATACTTTACTCTTCTTGGATGGTTCAATACAAGAAGTACATGTGTTCAACCAGCGTTTACCGTAATGGTATCAGACCCTTGGGATAAGGATACGTATCTGATGCAGACATCAGTGGTGCACCCTTTAGAGTGTACCAGAGGAGGAGGCGTCACTGACAGAGTACCGGAGCGAAGGAGTTGATGTGGATGGACGTTGGGTCCATTGGACCCATTTTCTGACGTGCTACTAGTGCAGGAGCGGCATGACCGTACCTTGACCATAGATCCATAGGTCGGATTTCACACCCTATCACACGAGTGTTTTAGTTTTAGACGTTTTTGTTCTTTTCCTTATTTCAGGGGCTTTATTGCACTTTCTTTACTTTTCGTCTTTTTTTTTTTTGTTAATTTTCTTGTTTTCAGGCGCTTTAGTGCACCTTTAATTTTTTCATAGCTTATATATACATTGCGAGAAACCCTATTTTGATTATTATTGAATGAATAGAAATTCGTCTCTTTTCTTCCTTTTTATTCAAGAGATTAGGGTTTCAGGATTGGCCCTTTGGTGTTGAGGATTCCACCCCGATTTCAGGTTTCCTTCTTTCTAGATCTTCGAGGTGCAGGAAAAGGTAAGAATCATCCTCATTTTTTTTAAAAAAAATTTATTATTATTATTATTATTATTTATTATTATTATTATTATTTATTTTTGACGACAAAAGGACCTGTACTTTCTTTATCTCGAACCCTTCATTCTTCACCCCTTTCGTTCCTCTCTGGATATCCCCTTTCTAGTTTGAACGGAAAAGAGGGATGATTAGTCAGTAGGATCAGATCCAAACTTGACTGCGGACTGACTTATGATAGATCTAGGATATTCTCATATCCTTAGGTCCTTCCTTTTTACCGTTTATGCGATTTTATGCTAAAAGGGCATGATCTTGATGGAATGACCTCATCTTTGTTTTGAAATTTACCTAATCCCTTTGACTGTAAATGGTTAATTAATTGGTGTATTTATTTGAATATTCTTTAACCTGATTATGCATGCATCTAGGATTAGGTCATCACATGTCCCTACATCAGTATCAGTTATCGCATTGGATATATCAGATGTATTGGTAATGTATCACTGTTGTTGGGAAACATTGGGAAATTGGTAGATTTTTTCAATGAAACTTCAGGAATTGTTAAAAAAGGCATTAATACAAACTTTTAAACCATAACATCATAAAAAACATGTGCACATAATAGGTTTCCTTTGTATAGGGTTCTAAGCCATGCTCTGTTTGACTGCACTAATGCAACTGTATTAAAAAAGGCAGTGTACTACATCCATAATTTTTAAGATTTATTAATTATTTTTAAATAAATTTATAATTATATTATTAAAAGAGATAATGCCGTACAAACGCCTATATTTTGGTTGATTTCCAAAAAAAAAAGGCTGCTTTTAAACTCTTTCCTAAAACCCGCCTAACGTTTTGAAAAATGGTAAAAAACCACTTGTTTTGAGTTTGACTAACGGTGGTAGTAGAATTCTGTCAATTATATTCCAAAATGATAGTTATGCCCCTTTTACCTTTTGTTTCTTGCAAAAGGTGGCTGCAATGCATCCACGGAAAAAGATGCAAATCTCAGGTAGACCCCACAAGAGTTAACGGTGTCAAGTAAATCCTACCATTAAAAAGTGCTAGGGCCCACTGTAATTCTTTTTATGCCATTCAATCTGTTGATTAGGTAACCTGGACCTAAATTAAGAGCTCACTATAACTCTTTTTTGCCATGTAATATGTTTGGCTCCTAAGAAGTTATCAAGGGTAGGCGTTCAATCCTTCTGTTTCCTATGGTGTGGTCCACTTGAGATTTGGATCTGCCTCATATTTAGGCCCATGCACCTAAAATGACCTTGCAAAATAGATGGACGGAGTTGATGTATGACATACATCATGATGGGGCCCACAACTTTTGACACTCTAATGAGAAGGTGGTGCCAGAGGAGCGGTAGTTGGCTGCGACCCCGGAACCATGGACATGAGTGCGGATTAGGTGAGACCCTGGACTCACCTAAGATGGTGCGACCCTTACTGTGGGGCCACCTTGATATATGTATTATGATCCATGCCGTTCATCCGTTTTGCCAGATCATTTTAGGGCATTATTCCAAAAATGAAGTAGATCCAATTATCAGGTGGATCGTAGCATAAGAAACAATGGTGACTGACCATTAATGGGCCACAAAATTTTTGGATTAAGTTGATATTTGTTTTTTCCCCTTCATTCAGTCTTATGTGACCTTATCAACAGATTGGATGACAAATAAAAACTATGAAAACTTTAAGGAGCACCCTAAGAAGTTTTTAATGGTAAGGAGTTCAATCACCGCTGTTTCCTATGGTATGGTCCACTTGATAATTGGATGTGCTTGATTTTTGGGATAATGCCCTAAAATAATTTAGAAAAATGGATGGACGGCGTGGATACATAATACATACATCAAGGTGGGGCCCACGGTAAGGGCCGCACTGCCTTGGTTGAGGTCGGCGTCTCACCTAATCCGCTCCTAAGGAACGTGGTTTGGCTACTGACACGCTGTCAGTAGCAAGTGGCTACTGGTCGGTGCTCCGTGGGCCTCACCACGATGTATATGTTTCATCCATGCCATCCATCCATCCATTTTTCTAGATGATTTTATGGCATGAGCCCAAAAATGAGGTAAATCCAAATCTCAAGTGGACCATATCACAGGAAACAATGTTGATTGAACGCCCACCATTAAAAACTTCTTGGGGGCAAAAAAACTTTTGGATAAAGTTGATATTTGGTTTTTTCCCTTCATCCCGGTCTGTATGACCTAATCAATAGGTTGGATGTCAAATAAACATTACAGTGGGCCGATGAGGTTTTTAATGGTGGACATTCAAATCATTATTGTTTTCTATGGTGTGATCCATCTAAGATTTAGATCTGCCTTAGTTTTGTGTTCAAGCTTTAAAATGATTTGTAAAAAATGGATGGACGGAGTGGATAAAACACACATCATGGTGGGGCCTACATAGCGCTGACCAATACTAAATGGCGACTGGTCCAAAACTGCATGCCTGAACTAGAAGGACAAATTTCCTACAGAAGGCTTTCCCAGAAACTTCTGGGGTAGGGAAGCTAGGTGGGGCCCACCATGATGTTTATGAGAAATCCACCCCGTTCATCCGTTTTGCGAGTTCATTTTAGGACGCGACAAAAATTGAGCCAGATCTAAGACTGATGAGGGCTGCACGAGAGGAAACAGTGGGAATTAAACAAACATCGTTGAAATATATGTATTGCTACAAAAGTTTTGTATCAGGATAAGGTTTTTTGCGTTTTCAGTTCATCCCAGTTGTAATGACCTTATAAACGGTTTGGATGGCATATAAACATCAAGTTGGAGCCTAGGAAGGTTTCAAAGGTAGGCATTTCTTTTCCCAGTTTTCTTTGTCACGTGGCCCACTTGAGTCTTGAATCCAGCTCATTTTTTGTCATGTGTCCTAAAATGAGCTCGCAAAATGGATGGATGGGGTGGATTACTCACAGACATCACGGTGGGCCCCACCTAGCTTCCCAGTGTAGGAATTTCCTTTCTTAGGAAGTCTGCATCCAATGATATGGGAGAGATCGTTGGGGAGGGGGAAGGGGGCCTGGCCGAGTGTTTCAGTGTGAGAGAGAGAGGAGGTTTTTTGTTTAGAGGGTAAAAATGTCTTTTAACAAATATAGTATACCATACATAACGGTATAAGACAGTAAGCAATTTTTTGGCCAACGGTAGAAACCTTAGGCAGGTTTTAAGAATTTAAAAGCAGACTTTTTGTATTTTTATTTTTGGAATTCAACCAAAACATAGGCGTTTGTATGGCACTCTAATAAAAAAAAAATCATTAACCACTCTTAAATGCGCTATACATGTAGTTTAATTGACTGCTGATACAAAAGAAATATCGGAATTTTTTTTTTTTAATAACTTTTTTTTTTAAATTTTAAATATATATATATATATATATATATATATATATATATATATATATATATATATATATATATATGAAAAATCACCAAAACTACATGAGTCAGTAGATCATGCCTCATACACGTTTGATTTCATGTTTGGACAATAAGATTACAATGAATTTGCGAGAAATTGCAGAAATTTCCCTAATTTTCCCCAAATCGGACCACCTACCCTCAAATTTTGAAATTGAAGGTTTAAATCCTTGATTTTCTATGCAAAATGTGAAGAATTAAGAATTTCTAATCTTTTGGCATTGGTTTTGTATGATTTAAACAAAAAAAAAGGATGAAAATGCAAAATCACTTGCCGAATGAAAACCGGCCCCAAATTTGCAAAAAACTTGATTCTGGTTTGAAATCTTTGTTTTTTTGTTTTTGTTTTCCTAAAAGAGTACAAAGGATGGGCTGAAATCTACCCACAATGTGTTCAGATTAGAGAAGAAAGAAGCAAAATGACAGAAAAATGAAGTTTAGAGAGTTTTTATTATAGAGGGCTGCAATTCTTGTTGGTGCTGATGAATATCTGTCGATATCGACAAATATCATTGATACCAAGCAAATTTAATAAAGAAAAAAGTGCGATATCTCGTGATACAATCAAAACATTGCGATACATTGCCCAATACCAAGGATTTTTTGTACTCCAGGTTAGTTTCGTATCGCTGACCTGTGATACCAATAATTTTAGCTGATATTATTGATACTTCAATCATCGCATTCAACAATTATCTTTGATGTATGAAATGATTTCAGAGCAAAGGGTAATTCTAGTAAAAAACAGCAGTGCTTGCTAACATTGATTAATGCAGTGTTTGCTAACATTCCACTATAATGTTATCTCTATTCAACAATGTTTTAAATAGCAAATAGCATGTAGCGTAGCGTTCATCCCTCTAAAGTGTGAGGCTTAAGCTACGTAGCGTGTAGTGTAAAGTTACATGCTACTTCTAAAATTTTAATTTAGGCTGTGTTTGGTTGCACTAAATGAAATTTCATGATATTTCGCACGAAATTTGTCTAATTAATAATGAAACCTAATGACATTTGGCACAACCAAACACAAACTAAAATAGTAGGAAAAAATAGGCAAAGATTAAGTATAAAAGTAAAGAAAGAGCGACCTAACTGATTTAATACTATTACTTATATTCTTTTACTAAAATCATTGAAAGATTAAGTGATTTTTATTCAAAATAAAAAATAAAAAACATAACAAATCACTGAAAACATTTATGGATTTTGATGTAGTGAAAAATAACTTGTAGTGTAATCTATGTACTGTATATCATAGGCTATGCAGCGTATAGCGTATGCAAAATTAGCATGTAGTGTAAGCTTCACGTGCCTTAAGCTATTTTCATCAACTACATGGCATTAAGGTTGAGCTACGCTATGTGGCCAATGCAACATACTACATAGCGAAGCTATTTAAAACATTGACTGTCACGTCCCTAAATCTAGTGTCGGTAGTCCGTGATTACCATACACCAAATTTTGGTTGACAGCCTCCGTAGAACTCCGATTTTGGGGCGTCCAACTATCGCATACTAAGTCCCATAAGCGGGGCTCCACAAGGAGGATTTCTGATAGTAAAGACAACAAACACGTATAATTTCTCAAAATTTCATCTTATTCAACATGTGTTACTGTGTACAACTGAGCACATCAAGGCAAAACCAAAACATAAACCATGTCATATTTACTATACCTGATGTACATATACAGGGTACTACAAAAAATATATACACTAATATGTATAAAACAAAAAGGACAACTAGAGTCTGTAACCTTTACTCCTGCTGCTCCCTACTCTCACCTGTAAAAAAATACAAAGGAAACCTTGAGCTACTAAGCCCAGTGAGTGTGTGTGTGCAGTGAAAATGCATGTTTCATGTCATGCTTATATAATGTACAGGCCTACTGGGCCAATAACAATAAAATAAAGATACAATGCATTATGCCACTTTTCATGTTCCAAATCATTTTTTTATTTATATCAATTTTCCGTTACAGAGGTGGTACTTCTACCAACTTGTAACATATATAATCTTTCAACGTTTCCACAACTTTCCACATTTCCCAATTGGATCACCAAGGTTTGAAACAGAGGTGGGACTCGCATATGATTGCTACACACTTGCACAAGCTTTTCCACCGTGGTCAACTAAAGAGGTGGGACTAAATAATTCATGGGCTGAACTAGTCTAACCTTGTGTTGAACCTTACTATCTGCCTAACAACGAGAAGTCATAAGTCGCCTGGCAAAACAATAGCGGACAATTTACGAGCTCGTCACACACAACCTATCTTTGCTTGCCTATAAGCAGGTCAGGTCAGAACTCTCAAACAATCGACATGTGTCGGTGGGAGTCACTGCTTACTTTGGTATTTCGGCATTCCAACACTCTGTTCTTCCACCCGGTCTAGGCATTGGTTGCTCCCAATGGTACCAATCGGGGTTTAGGGACTTTCACCCAGGGACCCTCTAATCATGTCTTGTTGAATTACACATTTCCGGTGTGGTGTCTAACTCAAGTCATAACAAATTATGTTTCATCGCATTTACAATCACCGTATGCATAAGTCCACATACAATCACAATATATCATATTTTTTAAGGCAAGCATAGGACGACCTTCCTCATGAATTTAAGTTCCTCATAGGGGTCTCATGTAATGCATCCTGTATCTAGACGGTTCACATACTAATCATAGACACATCATGTGTCGCAATACAACCCACTATGATCACCATACCATGATATGAATCATTCACTCTCAATCATACAATGATACAACAACCATGAACCATGCGTATGATATGCACATGACTTAGCCAATCTAAATCCAACCCGGGATTCATTCCACTATAAGACTTAATGCCACAAGCATGCTTTTTCTCAAAAGTTAGCTACACCAAAAGGAGGAAGGATAACTTTTTCAAACGTTTTGTCAAATAGGTAGCGGGCAGACTTTGTAAGGGACAAAGATGGAAACTGATGGAAATACTTATGAATTTAAACAAAATTAAAGCATATGAATCCCTTGGGTGTGGGCCACATGGATGGTTTAATTGATGGTGGAGATGGGACCATGATGGGTTGATCTTGCATAGCTTCTCCCATGGCCATTTTCTCAAGTTCATCTCTATCATCAAATCTTCTCTCAATAGCCTAACCAACTAAATCAGAAAATCCAGTATCATAGCCATTAGTGGGGCAATTCAAAGCTCTCTCTCTCTCTCTCTCTCTCTCTCTCTTAACAACCATGGACTAGAAAATCTATTCTTTTATAGGGCTTTCAAGTAATCTAACGCACATATATGCGTGCTCCTAATCTATGTACTCGCCTGTAACAATCAGAGGATTGGATTTCAAACTCGGCTTCTACTTCGTTTTCTTCTTCTTCTTCTCAACTTCAAACTCAAGCTACTCTTTTTTTTTTTTTTTTTTTTTTTTTTTTTTTTTAAATTTTTAATTTTATTTTATATTCTCTACACTCGTCTTAGGCTTCCCATGACGCAAGGAAGAGAGTGCTGGAAATGGGTTGTTGAAAGAGGGTTTTTATGTTTATGGACTTGAAAATGATTTTAAAATTGGCTTTTGTCTAAAAAGTAGGGTTGGGGGGTGTTTTGTGATGTTTTTGAGAAGTTTAAGCTTATGGTAACAATAGAAAAATGTTATTTAAGTGATTTGAAATAAAACATTCCAAGGATTTTTAAAAAATCTAGGTCATTTGAGTTATTTTATCAAAATATACATGTGCATATCTATTCATAACTTACAATCCGGGTGTCATATTGAGATGCCGTTTTCGCTAGTAATTCCGTAACTCGACTACGGTCACAACGGTTAGGCTCTCGGACCTAACGGATTTTGAAAACTCGATGATGGCCTACCTCCAGATAAAATAAGGATATAGTTGTCATTTCTCAGATTGTTTAATTTTAAGTCTGTATATTAAAATTTGGACATCGGGTTGAAATGCGGCCTGCGGCTCGATAACAGAACAACATTATGATCAAGTCAAAATATTCTTGGGGCCAATGGACCTACAGTCAACAACTATACAGTGTACGAACCAAATTTCGGGGCCTCGGGTCTTACAACTCTCCCCTCGGAAAAATTTTGTCCTCGAAATTTCAAAACATATTCGGTTATAACAGTACAATACAACAATAACCATATCATACTTATATGTACCTAGGAATCAAATAGATGAGGGTAACGACTGCATATTTCTGCTTCCCGTTCCCAGGTTGCTTTTTCTACAGAATGATTACCCCATTGGACTTTAACTAAGGGGATGACTTTAGTACGAAGAACTTGTTCTTTTCTATCCATGATACAGATTGGCTGCTCGATATAGGATGCATCTTCCCGAACTGCTAAGGATTGTCAGTCAATAACAGGTGCTATTATCTTCAGATCACATTTACGAAGCATCGAGACGTGAAAAACATTATGAACTCCAAATAATTGGGGTGGCAAAGCGAGACGATAAGCTACGGTGCCAACTCGTTCAACAATATCAAAGGGCCCTATAAACCTTAGGGCTAACTTTCCCTTAACACCAAACCGTACTACACCTTTCACTGATGAAACTCGGAGATATACACGGTCTCCCTCGACAAACTCTAAGGGTCTACGCCGGCGATCTGCAAAACTCTTCTGCCGACTCTGAGCTGTAAGCATACGTTGTCGAATAAGATCAATCTTTTTAGACGTTTTCCGTATTACATCAGGACGTAAAAGACATCGCTCACCAATCTCAGTCCAACAACTTGGGGACCTACAAGGCAATGTTGTCGAATAGCACATGCGATCGTGTGCGCATATGCGATTGCACAATCGCATATGCGGTCGGTTTTTTTTTTTTTTTTTTTTTTTTTTTTTTTTTTTTGTATTTTTCAAAAAATTAAAAATAAAAAGAAGAAAAATCAGAATAAATTATTATATGTCATTAGCCCTTGAAATACATTTAATTTAAGTAAAATAAAACCAATTACATTTACAATTTCACATAATGAATTAAATATTAAGTTAAGTCATCATTCATCAACAATTCTACTACATTCTGCAATATAGTTAACTTCTTAACAATTAATATTTAACAAATATGAAATATCAATATTCAACACTACATGATATACATCAACAATCAACATCAACACACTTAGTAAACAAAATGAAGAAGTTATTTATTTATTATTTATCTAATCAATAATCATATACATTGATCTAGTAGCCATTGTGGCATATCTCCACCAGGTCCACCCCCACCACCACCACCATCATCATCATTCGAGTCATCTCCTTCTTCCACATACACTTCTTCTTCTTCCGTTTCTTCATCATTTGTACATACTAATACTTCATCAACATCTAATGGTGGATGATCCTCAGCTTGATCATCATTATCACCATCTCCTTCTTCAATCTCCTCAATCTCTTCAATGGGTTGACGGCTATTACTCGCCCCCCGGCTCCCCCCCCCCCGTCCTTTGCCTTCGAGTGGTACTACCTTCATCAGGTGTCGATCCGTATGCGACATCTTCAACTTGTGCCCATGTTAGCTCCTCTCCAGCAAATACCGGGTCCTCCGTCTCTACGAGCCACTCGTTATCTGCATCCAACTCATCTAAGCAGATAGGGTTAAAGAAACTGGGCTTTTCTTTCCTAGTTTCGAATCGTTCTCGCAATTTTTTTATTGTATTGAACGAAAACTAAGTCGTTGAGATTTTTTTGCTCAAGGCGATTCCTTTTCTTGGTTTGAATCTACAAGAAAGAAAGCGCATTTGGCATTAGCTATTTAGGTAATTAATTTAGCTTAGGCCACTAAAAAAATAAAGTTTATAAACAATTACTAAACAGTCTAAACTTACCGCCTCGAACGTGCGCCAATTGCGCTCGCAACCACTGACAGAACACGTGAGTCCAAGAATCTTCATAGCTAGCTTCTTAAGAGCTGGATCCTTCCTGTTCGGGTCCACTCCATAGGCAGCCCACCAGTCAGTTGAGAAAAACAGTTTAAGTAGGTTAGAGACACTTTGTAGAAAAACTATTTGTAAAGTACACTAAGACTGACATCAAGGTATCCTAAATTGGTTACGTATCGGCCGTAACGACCGATACGTAACGGTAACAGTGGGACCCGTTATGCGATACGGGGTCGAAACGGCCGTTACGGATTTCTGTGACCGTAACGGCTATTACGGGGCCCTTACGGACCCGTAACGGGCCCTGAAAAAAAAAAAAAAAAAAAAACAAAAAAAACCTTACCTTTTTTCCTTTCTTTTCTTCTTCTTCTCTTCCTTCTTCTTCTTCTTCTTCTTCTTCTTCTTCTCAGGCAGCTGCGGCTTCTCCCTGTTCATCATCTTCTTCTTCCTCTCTCTCTCTCTCTCTCTCTCTCTCTCTCTCTCTCTCTCTCAATCTCTTCTTTACCCCTTTCCCTCTTTTTCTTCTCTTTTCTTTACCTCTTTTTTTCTTTTCGGTTTCCCTCACCATTTTTTTAAAAATTTGCAGCAACTAGCTGCTGTAGGTACGTGTCATGCAAAGACGAGCGCTGACACTCCTCGAGCTCCGAGTTGTACGAACGGTTCAAAGGAGATCAAAGTTATATGGGCTCCATAGTGATGTATTTATTACATCTACACCGTTCATCTATTTTCAGAGATCATTTTAGAGCACCACCCAAAAAATGAATTATATCTAGAGATCATCTGGACCACACCAAAAATAGCAGTGGAGATAATGATTTTCACAGTTAAACAATTCGTAGGGCGCACGGTAACGTTTATTTTCCATCCAATCTGATCAGACCCGAGTGAGCCTCACCATGATGTACATATTTTATCCATATCGTCCATCCATTTTGCCTCGTCATTTTAGGTCAGGATCCAAAAAATTAGTAATATCCAATTCTCAGGTGGACCACACCATAAGAAATAGTGGTTATAGAATGCTCACCATTACAAATTTCTTAAGGTCCACTGTAATGTTTATTTTCAATCTAACCTATTAATTGGGTCACACTGACGTGGATGAAGGGAAAACACACATGTTAGCTTGATCTAAAACTTTTCTAGCCCCCAATAAATTTTTAATCGTGAACGTTTAATTATTGTTGTTTCTTATGGTGCAGTCCACCTGAGCTTTGGATGTGCCTCATTTTTGGGCTCATGCCCTAAAATTATTTGGCAAAATGGATGGATGGTGTGGATATAACACATTCATCACAAGTGGGGCCCAAAAAACTTTGACACGTGTGTTGCACTTTACAATCTGAGTCCCTCCTAATTCAAGCCTTAAAAAATTGTACATGAGACATATATTAACTTAAAATTTGACAATTAAATTATGGACTGCAATTGCTAACTCACAATGCCAAAATCAAATTATTTGGATAGTTTTAATTGCTAATTTGTGGACTTTTATTTTTTAAAATAGGGCCTTTTGATTTTTTTTTTTCACTATCCAATAAATGTCCACCAATTTATAAGTGGGATAATGACAATAAATGACATGAATTTGAGGCTAATTTGGAGAATAGATTGATCCTCCAAGTCAGCCCCAAATTGGCAATGCCATCTACCTGAATTTAAGTTAATTTTTTTAAAGAACTATTGAGAGAAATGATATCAAGTTGTTAAGTATATAAATTACATATTTAGAAAATTAAATATATGAAATTTGTAGTCAAATTCAAGTTACCTGGTTAAAAAATTAATCAGACAGTCCGATCCAACTTCTCACCAAAGAGTGGACCGTTACACCACCATAAACATGTTCCAATTTATAAATGAATGCATATTTGGAATGCTCAGAATATTCCGGATTTAATCCATATTTTTTCATATTTTTTTGGCAAAAATAAATAAAATAATTAGCACCGTTACGGGCCATTATGCCCCCGTATCGCCGTTATGCCCCTGTATCCGTATTGGTTTCGAAGGGCACCGTTATGCCAACCGATACCGATACGGGACACCTTGACTGACATTCATAGAAGTACTTACTGGGTAATTTCATTGTCTGATGCCTTATTACGATATCCCTTGAGAATATTCCTTCACTTTTTGTGTAGAAGTCCAGCAAAGTTGAGATCTTGTCTTGTTTTCCTTTATCTGGAATCATTCTTTCCAAGACATCAATAAATCCAATCATATGCATAATTAGTGCTTCTGCTGGATCAGCAGAAGCGAATAAACAGGCCAGTTTAAGGATGTAAGCAGCCGAATACAATGGGGATGACATTTGGCTGCCCCATCTTCTATCTATAATATTTAAAATTGGCTTGTAATCACGGTCTCTATAGTTAAAATGGTCCATGATCTTATTTTTCGCCCTCTCCATCGCATCATATATGTAGCCCATTGCAGGCTTCTCATCCCCGTCCACTAATCGCAATACAGTGACTAAGGACTTAGATGCTTTTAGCGCCTTTACCACTTGTGTCCAAAAACTTTGAGAAATGATTGTTTGTTGAACTTGTTTCCCTTCAGCCTTCTTTGACCAAGGCTCACTTGTAAAATCGGCCGACACTACAAAGCTTCTAAGTTCTGATTTCTTTGCATGTAATCTTTGTAGTGTTAAAAAGGCTGTAGCGAAATGGGTGACTGCTGGACGTAGCAAGTTACCGCCAATGTGTTTTCTCATTCGACTGAGAAGAAGGGCATGTTTGTACATAAAGACTGATTCTTGTAGCCCTATCAATCACATTTATAAATAATCTACCTATATCTTCTAACATAAGATCAATACAATGGGCCACACAAGGGGTCGAAAATAAACGTCGCCTCTTCTCCATAAGAAGACAACCGACCATTACATACGAGGCTACGTTATCTATAATTACTTGTACAATATATTCGTCACCTATTTCTTCAATTACACTATCTAGTAAGTTAAACAAATATTCTTCTGTGTGTGAATGACCCGACGCATCCATGGACTTCAAGAACATTGTCCCAGCTGGACAATTTACCAAAAAGTTAATGAGAGACTGACCGGATCTATCGGTCCATCAATCTGCCATTAGTGAACAACCATATGTTTTCCACGATTCCTTATATTTAGTTATGAAGGATTGTGTATATTTAACTTCAGTTTTTAGGCATGTCTCCCTCATTTCATGATATGAAAGAGGTTTAAGCCCAGGTTCAAATTGGCCTATAGCCTCAACCATTACTTTGAAGCTTCTTGATTTAACGGCGTTGAAAGCAATGCCGGTTTGGTAAAACCACTTAGCAATATATTGAATAGTGGTTTTCCTATCTTTTTGTTTATACCGGTTCTCTAAAGTTGTTTGAGCCGGCCATTTCCCTTTACCCCTTTGGTCGATCACATCCTCGGGGTGTGGTCTACACCATCTATCCATGGGCCCATGCCCTCGGGCTCTTTTTGAGACCGTTGGTTGTACTCGTGGTCTAGACCGGCCTGTCGAAGTAGGGGGAGTGGGACTAGCTTCATCTACATTAACTACATTTATATCTTCATATGCATCTTGTTCCAGATATTCCTCTTGACGTAGGGCACTATCACATTTCTTTCTTGATTGTTTTTCCATATACTTCATAATCTCCCTTCGGATTTCTGTAGTAATTTTGTCGCATGCTTTTGCATTTGACCCCGGTAAATGTGCAAGGTGTTGCTTGTGTCTTGCAATGCCACTGGAACTCACATACTATGTGAGTCTTTTCAGTAACACTACGGTAGTGCCCATACTTCCAACCCGGGTCATTCGACTTGGGTTTCAAAGAGGAAGATTGGGAAGAAGACATTATGATGGTGGTGTGTGTAAACTAAAGTAACTAGAAAGTAAACTAAAAAGTAATTAGAAACTAGAAAGTAAACTAAAAAGTTAACTAAAGTAAACTAAGAGACTAAGATCTAAGAGTAAATAGACTAAAGAGATGGGACTTAGGAGAGAGAGAGAGAGAGAGAGAGAGAGAGAGAGAGAGAGAGAGAGTTACACACACACACTTACACACTTTACACTAGTAGTAGACTAGTAGTAGTCTAGTAGAAAAGGAGAGGGAAAAGAAAAGGAGATAGAGGGAGAGAGAGAGAGTTGAGTTACACTTGTAGAAAGGGAGAAGAAGAGGGAAAATAAAATGAGAAAGAGAGAGAGAGTTGAGTTACACTTGTAGAAAAGAGAGGGGGAGAGAGAGAGAGAGAGAGAGAGAGAGAGAGAGAGAGAGAGAGAGAGAGAGAGAGAGAGAGACATTTACACACAAACAAAATTAATATTACAAATTTAAAAGAGGTTCCAACTTCCAAATTCTTCAATCTTCACTTCTTGTCTAAGTTGTCTTCTCTTCACCTTTGCCCTTGACTTGAGTATTGATCTTGAATTCTTGTTGTACTTGTAAGTTGTAACTTGTAAGTTGTAACTTCAAACTTGTAAGTTGTTAGTTGTAACTCTAACTTGTAACAAAGTAACAAACAAACTAAAAAAAAAAATGATAGAAGTTGTTAGAACTTAGAAAACTTAGAACTTGGATATTATGAAACTCTAAGAGAAAATGAGATAGAAAGAGAGATAGAAAGAGAGAGTGGTGTATGTTCCCTTGATTGAACTAGAAAGTAGAAAGAGAGTTCAATTCAATGGATGGAGAGCTTGGTTGTCTTGTAGATGTAGTAACGTCTCTTGAATCTTGATTCTTGAATGTGGATGTATGTTTCCTTCCTTGATTGAAACTTCAATCTCAATCTTGATTCTTGATTCTTGAAAGTTGAAAGAAATATGGAATATGGATGGAGAAGAGTGGATGTAGAGTGCTTAGAAATTTGTAAGAGAGAATGTAAGAGAGCAAAATAGAGAATAAAGAGAGAGAGTTTGAGCTTTGAGTGCATGTAGAAGTGCTTATAATCATTTTTATAGAGAAAAAAAAAATCAGGATTAAAAAAAAAAAAAAACGGTCAGAAATATGACCGTTGGCCAATATGCGATCACATATGCCACTGTCGCATATGCGATCCCACCACATATATGCGCATATGCGAATGTGCGAGCGCATATGCGAATGTGCGATCGCACATGACAACACTGCTACAAGGTCTACCATATAACGCCTCATAGGGAGCTATGCCAATAGTCGCCTGAAAACTATTATTATATGCAAATTCTGCTAACGGCAAGTGGTCGTCTCAATTACCAGAGAAATCTAATGCACATGATCTGAGCATGTCCTTGAGAATCTGGTTAACTCTTTCGGACTGCCCATCTATTTGTGGATGATATGCTGTGCTAAATCTTGAAGTAGTCCCCATTGCTTTTTGAAAAACTCTTCCAAAACTTTGATGTAAACCTTGGATCTCGGTTAGATACAATTGAAACAGGTACACCATGTAATCTAACAATTTTGTTTATAAACAAAGTTGCGAGCCAATCATTAGACCAAGAAATACAAATAGGAAGAAAGTGGGTTGTCTTTGTCAAACGGTCTACAATAACCCATATAGCATCATGTCGACGTAAGGTTCTTGGTAAACACATAATGAAATCCATAGTTACATGTTCCCACTTCCATACTGGTATCTCCAAAGGTTGCAATTCTCCTGCAGGCTTTTGGTGCTCTGCATTTACTCGTTTGCAAACGTCACATTCTGACACATGCCTAGCAACTTCACGTTTCATTCCAGTCCACCAAAATTGCCTTTTCATGTCCTTATACATCTTCGTAGATCCTGGGTGAATAGTAAACTTAGTGCGATGTGCCTCATCCATAAGGGCCTTCTTTAATTCCGAGATATCTGGAACATATAATCTGCCCTGAAACTGAAGTCTACCATCCAAACATATCTGCCACTCCGGTTGACTTTTCCCTATTATCACATCTTTACAAAACAACGCCCATTGATCAAACTGTTGGGCTTCTATTACCTGAGATATCAAAGAGGGTTGAATCGTCAAGTTTGCTAATTGAACAACCGAGGACTGTAGAGTCATCTCAAATTCAAATTTAGCTATATCTTCTACCATTTTCTACTCTCGCATCATCAATTGTGCCACTTGGGCCTGTGGCTGACAACTTAAAGCATCCGCCACATATCAGCTTTTCCTGGGTGGTACTGAAGATCAAAATCATAATCTTTCATCAATTCCATCCAACGTCTCTGCCTCATATTCAACTCGGCTTGTGAAAAGATGTATTTTAGGCTCTTATGATCCGAAAAGAGTTCGAATATAACCCCATACAAATAATGCCTCCATACTTTTAGGGCAAAAACTACCGCTGCTAACTCTAGGTCGTGTGCGGGATAATTCTGCTCATGAGGCCTAAGTCGGCGAGATGCATATGCTACAACCTTGCCCTGTTGTATTAGGACACACCCCAAACCTATAAGCAAGGCATCTATATAAACAACGAATCCCTTACTTCCAGATGGAAGAGTGAGAATCGATGCCATCGTAAGACGAGTTTTTAGTTCCGCGAATGCCTGGTCACTGGCTCCACTCCAAACAAACATTGCATCCTTTCGAGTTAATCGAGTTAGTGGGGCAGCTATACGAGAAAATCCTTTAACTAAACGTCTGTAATACCCTGCTAGACCTAAGAAACTCCGAATCTCAGATGCATTCTTCAGCTGTTTCCATTGCAAAACTGCTTCAACCTTAGCTGGATCAACTGAAACTCCATTCTCCGAAACTATGTGTCCCAAAAATTTTACTTCTTCCTGCCAAAACTCACATTTTTCCAGCTTAGCATATAGTGGTGGGCACGAAGGGTTTGCAACGTCATCTTTAAATGACACTGATGATCTTCCCTTGTCTTTGAATATATTAAAATATCATCAATAAAAACAACAAGAAACTGGTCCAAATAAGGACGGAATACCTCATTCATTAATTGCATAAATACTGTAGGTGCATTAGTCAGACCAAATGACATAACCTGAAATTCAAATTGTCCATAATGAGTCACAAAAGCTGTCTTTGGAATATCCTCCTCCCGAACCCGAATCTGATGATACCCAGACCGTAAATCTGTTTTCGAGAAATACTGCGCACCACTCAACTGTTCGAATAAATCATCTATTCTTGGGAGCGGATACTTGTTTCTAATCGTAACCTTATTACGCCCTCTATAATCGACATACAACCGTAAAGAACCATCCTTCTTTTTTACAAAAAGCACTGGCGCTCCCTAAGGTGAAGTACTCTGGCGAATAAACTCCAAACGACGTAATTCATCTACCTGTCTTTGCAACTCATGCAACTCTAACTGTGCCATACGATAAGGGGCTTTGGATATACGGGCAGTGCCGAGGATAAGATCTATTTGAAATTCTGTACGTCTAACGGGTGACAAACCTAGAATTTCCTGAAAAACATCTAGAAAATCACGTACTATCGGCAACTGTTCAATACATACACCTTTGGACTCTTTATGGATACAGGACATCAAAGTCTCTATAAACTTATCTTTAGGATCAGCCACAATATGAAATCGAGGCTGGTCAGGTATAGAAAAGGTTATCTTAGCTGTATAGTCCAACACTGCATGATACTTGGATAACTAGTCCATTCCCAAAATCACATCATACTCTAATAACACCAAAACATAAAAATCGATTGGAAGGGCATACTCTCCTATGTAAGCAGCACAGTCCTGGCATATAGAAGTCAACATGCTAAAGCGGCTTCACTTCTTCAGGGGTTTCGGCTGACTGTCAACTTACGCTCAATCATCGTCGAAGGTGACTCGAGCAATGTTAATGTTTAAATGGATGAAATGCGGGCATTGCTTGCAGAAGATAGCTCACCTCATAGAGGAAGTGCTAGATTTACATGCTATGATTGAGTTGAAAATTGTGCCCTTGTCCATCACAAAGCAAATTCACAGGTGGATGTGTGAGCAAATGATGGTATAGCCAAGGAAGATATACACATTATCACAAGAGAAAAAAGGATCTTTTTCCTGAGGTTGGAAATGATGTTGGATGTTACTCTAAAAATGCAGTTGGGTTGTCAAATTGTTTATCTTCCATTGGCATGTAGTTTCTCCTTTGTTAGATCTTAATGATCTCTTTCTATTCATAAAAATAAAATAAAATAAAAATCCAAAATTGGAATTTCTTAGTTGTCCAATCCCCGTCTTTTCTGCATTGAATGGGACTGCTGCCATGTTGTTTTATTTTTGTCAGTCGGATGGTTAAGATTTCTCACCAATATAATCTTTTTCTGTAAATCCTGTACATGCTGTGACCATCATTTCAACAGTCATGACCCCTGAAACAATTGCCTAACTGTAACCTTAGATCAAGGGTCATATAATTCCTCCCATAGGGTAAGGACCCTATGTTGGAACTTTCTGTGCTTTTCTTTTTTCTACTAATTAGGTATTTTGACTATTAGTCTTTATGCTGTGAATTGTGAAATACTCTCTTCATTTATATGTATTTCCATAACACATGTTAATTCCTTGGATGTAGTGATCGGCAAACCCCAAGGCATACAGGTGCATGCAGTTTTTGTTTCTAGGAGGGCAGGCGAGATCCTAAAGATGTATGCTCAAGGCAAGGATGGTGAATGCTGCATCAGCCCCTTGTTGGAGGGAACTGCCTGGACTGTCTTGGTTATTTCCATGTTCTCACTCGTCATCATAGTATCTGTTCTAGCAATACTTATCTTATCTCGAAACAATCGTCTACAGAGGCAAAGGAGTGATCATTACTCTCCAACTATAAACGCTGAAATAGTGAGGAATCTCCCCTGTGTTACATTCCACACTGCTTGCCAAAATGGCAATCTGATGGCAGAGAGTTGTGCAATTTGCCTTGAAGTCTACAGAGATGGAGAGACTCTGAGAGTTCTCCCCTGCCAACATGGTAAGCAGACTCTTATCTTCTTACCCTTTTGCAAGAATGCACTGGTTGTTCTGTAATGGTAAACTTAGCTTTGGGCTAGAATTTTCTGCAAAATCTGCTTTTTGCGGGGTCTGCACCACCAACTTAGTACAAGACGGGCTGGTGCTTGTCATTTTTTGTGGATTGTGCCTCATACATTGCAAAAAAAGGATTTCTTGAAAATGAGAATTTGGAGAAGGGTATGTTTTGTTGCACCAACATCTCTGATATTTCATGATATTTGGTGCAACCAAATGCATCCAAAATGAGTGGGCTGGTGCAAGTTTTCCACAGGGCAATTCTTAATATCAAGGATTGGGTGGAAGTTTAGATTTTTAAATCTTTTCCTCCTTTCCTTTAAGGGGAGTTCTGTTGGGTGGGGTTGTATTTTTCTGTATTTTTGTATATTTGTATAGCTATCTCCTTTTGCTTCGGCCCTTTTAATATATCATCATCGTTCAGAAAAAAAAATGCATCCAAAATGAAGTGTGCTTTTCAAGCTTTGGGGTGCAATCCTGCAAAATGACAAGTTCCTGCATAAATGACACTGCATTTTCATGGTGGGCCCTTTGTGTAAGGCAGATTTTGCAGAGAATATTTCCCCTTGAATTTTCATCCAAATTGGTTAATGGGAAATGTAAGTTTCACAAGTAATGATTGTAAAAATTTTGAAACTTTGTGGCATCTCTACCCTCTCCAAAAGAGATGCTACGAATGTAAGATGAAGTGTGTTTTCTATTTCTCTGATGTTCAGTCCCCAACATACACATGACAAAATGTGTATGGTGAAGAAGACCATTGATCTGGTGGGCTTGATGTGGATGGGCCATAGCTTGGTGATTGTACAATCCTGAGTCCTTAACTTCCATTCATCATGATTTTTGCCTATTATGTGCACAATTGCTAATTCTCCTGTAAGTTAATCATCCATTTGCCTCAGGTGATTGGGTGGCTATCATGATCTAATCCTCTCAATTTGAGCCGTGTATGCCCTCCACACGATGGCCCAGAAAAAAGAACAGTCCTGAACACTGTGGCCAAGTGTCACATGCATGGTGGAGATGTTTTGGCGCACACCTCATGGAGCTGAATAGTATGCATGGCCAATGTTGTCATATTGCATATGCGATTGTGTGCGATCACATATGCCTGCGCGCTTATGTAATTGCAGAATCGCATATGCGGTCACATAAATTTTAAAAAAAAATAAAAATCAGAAAATAGGGAGAAAATAAGAAAAAAATGAATATATATATATATATATATATATATATATATATAAGAAAGTAAAGGGAGCTTTCCTAAGTTAATAGATACCTAATTTTATACATTTAAAATATATTTGAGTGAAATAAAACCAATTAAACAATGAATTAAACATCAAGTCATCAACATTCCACAATATAGTTAACAAATATCAATTAATACTTAGTAACTAAACAAAATGAAGAGGTTATTTATTTATTACTGATTGTAGAAAATTAAAATATAATTTACAAGTCAATAAGTCATACACTAAATCACTAACAAAATAATACTAAATGGTAAATGTTGCTATATATGTTGTTGCTTGATTTTGGATAGGTGGGGGCCACAGCTGTAGACGTACACCTCATGGTTGTCAAATGCGATCGCATATGCGCATACTGTTGATCAAATCGCATATGCCATGATGACATATGCGATCTTGGCAAGTATGCCATGGCATACTTTTATATGCGACCAATATGCGATCGCATATTTCCCAATAGCCAAGAGCGGAAGATTTTTTTTTTTTTTTTCAATTTGGAGAACTTTTGCCTATAAATAGTACTCATATCCCCTCCATTTTCACTATTCTTTACTCCAAAGCTCTAAATCTCTTACTCTCTCTCTTACACCTCTCTTCTTACTCTAATCTCTCTACAATTATTTCAATTATGTTTATTTTTTATATTTTATAAGTTGTGCTTACTTTTTGTAAATTAACTTGTAAGTTATTTCAAGTTATCCATCTATCAGTAAAATTTCTTTGTTCGAAGTTTTATAATAATTAGTTATCTTTTAATGTAGCTTGTTGATTGTTTTGTTAAAATTTATATAATATAATATAAGTAATTAAATATATCAGTTAATGAAACAATCAAACTATAATGAAATAAGTAAAATAATCCAATCCAATCATGTGTACTAATTAGACAAGTTTTTTTTTTTTCTCCTCTTTTTAGAATTTTTTCAATATTTTTTTTTTCAATTTTTTATTATTTACAAAAAATATGCCATGGCATATGCGACAGCATATGCTGATTGCATGCGATCGCATATGCGATTTGACAACTGTATCTAAAAGATGTAAAGAACAACGAGGGTGCCGGTTGTGCCCGGGGACCCTTCGATGCCTAAGTCAGGCGGGCAGTCTGAAAGTAGAGGTGGGACTTGAGTTAGGGATTCTTGTGCTTACCTCTCTCCAATGGAAGTAGGTGTATTGATAAGATGCTTGGATGGCTTTTGGACTCGTGTATCTTGGTGGGATACGCTTAACTTACGTATCCTGGTGGGATACGCTAGATTCGTTAGAGGGTCCTTAATTGGATGAAACTCTACTTCTGAAAGTATTGTTGAGCCCGCCTCGGTCGGGTGATCTTCAGCTAGAATCTCGCCAAATCTTTCCTTTCTTAGCTTGAGGCAGAATTTTCTCTAGAATTTTCGCCTCTTAGGTCAGGCTTGATCTGGTTAGGTAGGGAGGTGAGTTTTGTTACCGAACCTTGCCTTTATGCAGGTCAGCTTGTGGTTCGGCCCATGGCTCGTCTCGCTGTTGATGCCTCACCAGCTCGGGAAGTTCGTCATGGTATCCTGATCAACACAACTTTAAGGTACCCCTTCTATTATCGGTTGCATTTCTCGTATAGTAGGCCAGTTCAGTTTTCCCCACAACAGTTGCCCCCCTCACTTTTGAGCTCGTCGTGAGCGAGCTTTGGGAAGTAGGAGCTTGAACTGGTTTGGAGGTGCGGGAACTGAATTTTAAATTCTAAGTAGCTTGGTCTTTTTACCTCAAATTTGTTGTTTAATGATGAGGGCGGGAAACGAACAGGCATCGCCCATTGCGGGAATAAAAAAAAGATATGATGGTGATTGAGCAGTATGAGGGGATGCCCATTAATTGGCGAGTGTCGTTCGGCCTGCCTTTGTGCGATTCACTAACAAACATCGGTCGCCTGATTCATCATGGCCTTGCTCGGGCTAACTCTGTGTCGTCAAGTGAACAGGCACATCAGTCGAAGCATCTCCTCAAGCCTACGCAGCTTTAGCTAGCATTAAATGCACTGCCAAGGAGACTGTATAAGTATAGGCTTTCCCCCTTGTTGTTCGTCTACTTGATTTTATGAAGCCTGAGCTCTGTCGACCTGGTCTTCCGCTTGCTTCATCTTGCACGTTCCTTCTCCGTCAGCCTATTGCAACTGGGGATTTCTGTGCTTTCAGTACGCCTGGCCCTTGCTCAAATCCCTTTTCTTCATTTTTCTTCGCATCCCCCCCCCCCCCTTTTATGTCTTTTGGAGAGAACTCTGGGTCTACTTCTGTCTCCAAGGCCTTCCAGACTCGTGAAGGATGGTACAAACTCGCGGTTTGCCTCGTCTTCGGGGTCTGGGCCCCAAGGGCCCTTTTTTCTCTCCAGGGAACCATCACCAGTGATGACACCTCGAATAGGGGAGGCCCCTTCGCCTCAGGCGGAGCCGGCTTCCTTGCCTTCCAGGGATGTGGCCCTTATGGCCAATATCTTCGTCTCTAGGTTGAGGACGGGGGACTTACAGCCCCTCTGGTTGGAATTCACGATCCTGAGCTCAGTGGGGCTTCAACTTCCACGTGCAGGAGGGCTTCCAGGTCACCCTCCTACGGGGGAGGTGGCTTTATACCCTATTTTCTTTTCGTGTGGCTTGTGGTTGCCCTTTCATCTGGTGGTGAGAGAGATGCTCCATCGTCTTAGGGTCGCCCCAGAACAACTCAACCCTAATGTATGGAGGACTGTCTTCGGCTGCTACATCTTGTGGCAGCAAGTCGGTAAGTTTGAGCTCTCCATGGACGAGCTCCTTTACTTGTACGAGGCCAAGAGCAGCTTGGGCTCTCGAGGTTGGTATTATTTCTCTTCTTGGCCTGGCAAGGGTCAGGCAATCATCACAAACAATCCATCCTTAAACAAGGGCTGGAGGGACAGGTGGCTTTTCACTACAGGAGAATGGGAGGCCCCCTGCGTCGGAGCTGGGTGGATTGCGAGATCGAGTTCCCACCTCCTTCCCCCTTCCAGGTCGGAACTCGAGTTTTGTTGTCATACTCAGTTTTTGCTTAATTATATTTTGTAGATGTCTGACTTGTTTCCTTGTTTCTTCTCTTTTTAGCTTTTCCTAAGTCTCCGCTCAACCTCTCTGCTTTTCTCCTTCGCCAGATCAGGATCGCTAAAGAGCGACCTGCCACCCAACGAGATTGTAGGAGGTTGATTACTCAGATCCTGCAGCATGTCGGCTTCTCTGTGGCTAGCTCGGCAGGTAACTATGATTTCTTTCTTCTTTCTTTTACTTTTTATTGATATTGTAGCACTGACTGATTTTGATTTCTGCTTTCTGTAGAAATGTTGGACCGTCTGCAGCCGAAGAGGAGGAAGCTTCCATCCATTGCCAAGATGGAGCGGTTGAAGGCCGCTGCTAGGAGGATAGCCCTGCCAACCCTTGTTCGGTACTCTACGGCGGGTCCCTCTGCAGGTAGGTCTACGGCAGAGAGGGCGACAACTGAGGTTACCCCTGAAGTTCCGCCCCTATCTGTTTAGGCGAGGGCAGAGGCCGATGCTACAACCCTCCTTATGGAGTGCCAGGTGGCAGCTCCGATTCTAGCTGCGCCGAGCTCCCCCTCCCCGAGCATGCCCTTGAGGGAGGTAGTTGACTTGGACTCATCTCTTGCTCGCATTGAAAAGACCCGGGCTTAGGCTGTTAGGGTTCCTGAGGGTGTGTCTGAGCATCAGAGTTAGAATCCTGAGGGGGCTGCCGCGGTGGGGGCATCGTCTTCCTTTCTTCCGAAGCATATGGCCATGTTGGCCAACTTGGGGCGATGACATGTTCTTGAGGAGGAGGTGAATGCACTGCTATCCTTGTGCCTTGACCTCATCTTTTCAGCCATGATTGCCATACATATCAAGGTGAGTATTGGTTGTAGTAGCGGGCGTCTTACATTCCCCCCCTTTTCTTTCTTTTACTTGTTTTATCTTCTTTTTATGTATGTCTTGACCCTTACCCCTTTATTTATTTATTTTTTTTTTTAGGGTGTACTTGTGGCTCTTGCCATCCGCCATTTTTCCCTCGATTTGAAGGCCCGGTTGGATGACGCAAACCAGAAGCTTGGGTCCGTTGGAGTTGAGCTGCGGGAGAAGACTTCGGAGTTGGAAGCAGCCGTGGAGGCCCAGGCGGCAACTCGCGCTGAAGTCGAAGTTCTTCAGGAGGCCTTAAGGGTCTCCCTGGAGGATCGTGAGGCAAGTGCTTCTCTTCTGGTTGCTGAGTAGCGTGAGAAGGTCGACTTGGTGACCAGTGTCGCCGAGCTGGAGGTAAGGGCCTTCGAGGTAGAGACCCGCCCAGTCCAGGCGGGAGTTTGGGCGACTTAGGTGGAGGCATGCTTTGCGGAAGATGAGGCTAGGTTGGCGGGAGTTGAGGCCGCGATTCTTGCGAGAGAGGCGACTGCTGTGGAAGCTTTCAAGGCATCTGAGGGTCATCTGGTTGAATTGGAGGAGATGTTTAGCGCTGGCTTTTAGAACTGCCGGGAAGACATTCAACGCCGATATCCCGAGCTCAACCTGGGGTATTTGGATGAGGATGCTGCCGAGGTCCTTGAAGCCGCTGCTCCTGAGGCCGAGGAACTCCCGTAAGCTTAGGCTTTGTTTATCTTTGTATTCATATATTTTGTAACAGTTTCTTTTATTAATGAAAAAAGGATTTTTTGCTCAGCTTTTTGTCTCTTGTTTGGATGTGTAGTGTAACTTGCATATTTTTGTCTGTTGATGGTCGAGCATGTAAACTTAATAGATTGATGATCGAACCTGAAAATCTTTTTCCTTTCATTCATAAAGGGACGTTTACAAGTAGCAATTAATTGTCAGCAAGTAGCCACCCGAGGTGAAGGGTCGGTTCAGTATGCTGAGACATTTTTGTAGGACTCCTTGGACCCATTCTCATTGGTAGTAGATCTTTAGGTGCTCGGCATTCCATGGATGTCGTAAAGGTCGCCCTTCCATGTCTTCCAACCGGTGTGTTCTTGGTCGGACTATATCAATGACCTTGTAGGGCCCTTCCCAGCTTGGTCCTAAGGCTCCCGAACCGGGTTCCTTGGTACTCTAAAAGATTTCTCAGAGTACCAAGTCTCATGATTTGAATTTTCGCACTTTAACTCATGTTGTGTTGTTGAGCAACCCTCTGCTGGTATGTGGCAACCATCAATTGTGCTTTTTCCCCTTAATTCTTCGAGCAAGTTGGCATTTAGCATAATTTGTGTACTATTTTCCTTTATGTCGAACAACTTAGTTCGTCCTGATGGGATCCCGATCTCTATTGGGACTACTACTTGCGCCACAAAGGCTAGAGAAAATGGGGTCTCCTTGGTTGTTGAACAAGCAGTGGTTCGATATGCCCACAAGACATGTGGCAGTTTCTCCGCCCAT
Organism: Magnolia officinalis; assembly: GCA_021015155.1. Lineage (NCBI taxonomy): Eukaryota > Viridiplantae > Streptophyta > Magnoliopsida > Magnoliales > Magnoliaceae > Magnolia > Magnolia officinalis. The sequence goes on from JAJHSJ010000004.1 coordinate 65,499,108, forward strand.
GCTCCTTTGAATCTTTCGAGCTTGATTTTGAGGTGGCTTTTTATGATCTTATTGATTGCCTCTACTTGGCCGGTGCCAAGGTGAGGTGAAAGCGTTGCAAATGCCGAACTTTTCGCACAATCCTTGGAACCAGGCATCGTCGAACTGCCTGCCGTTGTTGGTTATTGTTGAGTGTGAAATATTGTATATTTTCCCCTTGTTATGTATTGGTTTTATGGATATAAATGTGCTTAATCAATCTAATTATACTTGTTTTCTCTTGTGAGGTGATTTTGAGAATATATGAGAAAAGGACGCTTAAAGTGATGATTTAATGCTCAAAGAATTACCAAGTGAAGGATTAATCAATGAAGGTCAAGATTGAAAAATTCAAGAACCAAAGATCCAAGGAAACCAATCAAGGAAGAAAATTGAGGAGTCAACGTGTAGAAAATTGGAAGTGCAGAAATCGACTCTTTGATGCCATCGAAGTAAGTGTTGATGCAATCGAGAGAAGCTTGGAATTTGAAGATTCGTTGCTGGACATTTTTCTGTTATAAATCGATTCCTTCGATGGGAGTTCAATGCCATCAAAGTGACATCGAAGCTGCAATCATGCGTAAATTCAAGTCAGTTTTGAAGTTGGTGTGAATTAAGACTATATAAAAGGCTGTTTTAGGATCTTTTAAACATGAATTAGGGTAGAAGGAGTAGAGCAAAGAGTTGTGAAGCTTCAAGGAGTCCTTTCTCTTCTCCAAACCTTCGGTTGTAGTTAGTTTTTATGTTTTTTTGTTTGAGTTTTAGTTTAATCGAGTCTTTGATTGGCTAATTTCTTAGCTAGAGCTAAGAGGCGAAGCTTGTAGTTGTTCTTAATGTTTATTTTACTCTGATTCAAGTTATTTGATTATATGTTGAACAACTCATAGATAATTGGTTTGAATGAAGAAGTATTTCTAGTTTATTTTGATCCATTGTTGACTCCGGGTACATTAGATGCTTAGGAAAACTGGGAATAGTTTCTTACCTATTTTGTAAGGGATTGATCTATAGATTCCATTGATCCATTGTTGACTTTGGGCACGATGGATGCTTTGAATATACTACGATCATATCGCTGAGGCTTTACGAGGGAACCAATTCAATGAAAGTTCAAATCTATTTTGATGCATGAATGATGGTTTAACTGTTGTATTATCTGGTTAGGTAGGATAAGACTTCGATTCCAATTGTGTGATCCAATTGAATAAAGTGAATTAACATTAAGATGACTTTAAGTGGATCCTTAGCGCTCTAGTATTCTATTTCTGATAGTTTCTTTCACAATTACTCTTTAAAACTAAATTTTGGTTGTTAGTTTAGATTCTAGTTCTAGTTGTAACGTTGTTCAGAAATCGCACAGTAGCAAGTCCCTGTGGGTACGACCTCGGTCACACTGAGTTATTATTACATCGCAGCCCTGCACTTGGGGTTGCCATAATAGTTATGATGGTGTGGGGAATGCCAAACCTGTAACTAATGTTTTTCCAGATAAAATCAGTCGTTTTCTGTTCCAGTAATCTGAGCTAAAGGCTCAGGATCGAGCCACTTGAAGTAGTCGACAACGACGATTGTGAACTTGGTCAGTCCCCTACCCATTAGCAGAGGTCTTATAGTGTCAAACCCCCACTGTGCAAAGGGCCATGGCCCACTCATTGGGGTCATTTGCTCTGGTGGCTGTCGCGGTAATGTCGCGAAGCGTTAGCACATGTCGCACTTCTATGTGAACTGCTTTGCATCTTCATGCATCGTGGGCCAGTAGTATCCTTGCCAGATTACTTTACGGGCTATGGCTCTTCCACTTGAATGATTTCCGCAGATGCCTTCGTGGATCTCCCTTAGTACGTATTTAACTTTGTCTGGCCATAAACATCTTAGGTATAGCAGTGAGAATCCTTTTTTTTTTTTTTTTTTTTTTTTTTTTTTTTTTTTTGTATAGGACGTCTCCCAGTATCGTGTATTGGGCAAATCGATACCTGAGTTTTCGAGCCTCCAGTTTGTCCTCGGGTAACTCACCTTGTTGTAGGTAGTGCTTGATTGGGTCCATCTAGCTCGGTGGTCAGTCTATCGGGAGAGCTTCTCTTTGGTCGGGCTGGCCAAAACTTGGCTCAGGTAAGAATTCGATTGGTATAGTCCTAGCAAGGTCATCGTCATTGACTGAGGTTAGCTTAGCTAGGGAATCAGCTTTGGAGTTTTCCGATCTGGGGACCAGTATGATTTCGTACTTGTCGAATCCTTTAAACAGTTCCTGGGCTTTGGTCAGGTAAGCAATTATTTTCTCTCCTTTGGCCTGATATTTTGCAGTGACTTGGTTTATCACCAGCTGGGAATCACTGTAGATTTTTAATGTCCTGACTCCCATTGCTTGGCCAATCTTAAGCCGGTGAGAAGTGTTTCATATTCACCCTCATTGTTGGAGGCTTACAAACCAAATCGCAGGGCGTACTCGATGTTCGCCTGGTCGGTGAAGTTAAGATCAATTCCGCTCCACTCCCCTGGGTGTTTGATGACCTGTCCACTTGGGGGGTCCATGCTTGTGATCTTTCATTTTGCCCAACCCTTGTCTGTTGCTGGAGTGCGGAGTGAGTGAACTCTGCAATGAAGTTGGGGACGTCCTGCTCTTTGATCGCTGTTCTTGGTCGGTACACAATGTCGAATTCACCTAACTTGATTGCCCATTTGATGAGTCGTCCTGACACCTCAGGTTTCTGCAGTATCTGATGGAGTGGCTGATTGGTCGAGACCATGATGTTGTGGGCCTGGAAGGTCGAATATGCTGACATGATACGATCAACGCCAAAGCTAGCTTTTCTATTTTCGGGTATCGTGTTTGTGCATAAGCCATGGCTTTGCTCATGTAATAGACTAGTCGTTGGACAGTTTCTTCTCGAACTAGGGTCGAGCTGACCGTTGTAGGTGATACAGCCATATACATTAGTAGCTCTTCACTAGGTTCTGTCTTGGAGAGTAATGATGGAGATCCTAGGTATATTTTAAGCTGTTGAAATGCTTGCTCACATTCTTCTGTCCATGTCGGCTTTTACTTCCTTTCAGCTGCTTAAAAAATGGTAAGCACTTGTCCGTGGCGTGGGAGACGAATCTATTTAGAGCCGCCACTCAACCCGAGGCGTTGAATTTCCTTAGTCGTGTGGGGGGAATTCATTTTTAGGAGAGCTCGAATTTTGTCAGGGTTCGCCTCTATCCCCCTCTGGTGGACCATGAAGCCTAGGAACTTCCCCGAGCTGATGCCAAAGGCGCACTTGCTCGGATTTAGCTTCATTTCATATTTTCTTAGGATCTCGAACATCTCCTTCAGGTCTGCCATGTGGTCCTTTGCTATGGAGCTCTTAACAAGCATGTTGTCAACGTAAACCTCCATTGTATTCTCGATCTGTTTGGCGAACATTTTGTTCACCAGTCGTTGATACGTCACTCAAGTGTTCTTTAGCCCAAACAACTTCACTCAGTAGCAGCACAGGCCCCTATCGGTGATGAAGGTCGTTTTCTGCTTGTCATGTTCGTGCATGGCGATCGATTGTATCCTGAATACGCGTCCATGAAGCTAAGGAGTGTGTGCTCGGTAGTGCTATCCACCAGCTAGTCAATCCTTGGGAGAGGGAAACTATCTTTTGGGCAAGCTTTATTTAGATTGGTGTAATCTATGCAGACTCGATACTTCCTACTGGCTTTTTTTACTAGCATGACATCAGCTAACTAGTCATGATAATATACCTCCTCAATGAATCCAACTTCAAGGAGTTTACCGACTTCTTCGTTGATCGCCGCATACCTTTTCAGATCAAATGCTCATCTTTTTGCCTTACGGGCTTGTGGTTAGGGTCTACATTAAGTCGATGGACCATGGCTCTTGGATATATTCCGGGCATGTCTTGGTGTGACCAGGCAAATACGTCGATGTATTGTTTCAACTGGTCGACTATCTTTGCATGGAGTTGTGGTTCGAGTAGTGACCCGACCTAGACGGTGCAGGATGGGTCAACCTCGAAGAGCTGTATCGCGACAAGATCCTCTACCGGTGATCCTCTTTCGACGGTATCTTCTTGGGGTCCAGAGAGGATTTGCATTGTTTGTTGCTGTTGTGCCCTCTCCTGGATAGCTGTTGAATAACCTCGCCGAGCTTCATGTTGGTCGCCTCGGACTTGGCTGGCTCCATGCTTGGTCGAGAACTTCATGGTGAGGTGGTAGGTGGAGACTACAACTCGCATGACATTTAAGGATGGCCTGCCTAAGATCACATTGTACACCGAGGGGCAGTCTACTATTAAGAAAGTCGACCATGGTGGTGACCTGGTTGGTACCCTATTCGCCCATTACTGGAAGAAGAATAGTTCCTTCTGAGGTCACCTTTTTTCCCTTGTAAAGCCGAGTAGAGGGGTTCGCATAGGTCGCAACCTTGATCTCCCGACTCCCATTTTATCAAAGGTGGCCGCAAATAAAATGTTTGTCGAGCTCCCAGTGTCGATTAATATCCGATGTACTCTGTGGTTAGTAATGGTCATGGCGACCACTAGTGCGTCGTCATGTGGATGCTGAATCCCACATGCGTCTTCTTCGGTGAAGGTGATGTTGCATGGATCCATCATGGATTCCTTCCTAGGTCGCCCAATGAGGTTTACCTGATGCTCTTCTCTAGTACCGTTTGCACTCAAGCTCGACGCGCATGGTTTGAGTCTCCACCCCCAGCAGGTCCTTCGAAGATGGTGCGCATTTCACCTATTGCTTTGTTGTCGGCCTGCTCGTCACGTCGTTCTTGCTGCCTAGCTGGTCAATCATCTATGCCTCTGTCGACAAACTCGTGCAAATGCCCCTTCCAGATGAGGGATTCGATCTCCTTGAGGTCGAAACATTCAGTCATATTATGATCATGATCCCGGTGAAAATGGCAATATTTCTTCTTGTCGCTTTTTTCCAGGTTAGCCCCCATCTTATTTGACCATCTCGAAATCCTCTTGTCTTTGACTTCAATGAGTACCTGTTCTGGTGTGGTATTTAATGGAAGTATATATGTGGAATTGATTTTTCAGGGGCCGGTTGGATCAGGGGACACTGCTCGGGTCGTCGTTCCTGCTTTTGGAGCTTGTGCCGGGTGCCTCCTTCCCTTTCTTTTCCTGTCTCTTGCTGAGCTTCCCTCACCTTGAGTAGTTATGCGCACGCTGAATAACTCTTCTGCATTAGAATACTCTTGGGCCAGGTCGAGGAGGTCAGTAAGAGTTCTTGGGGGATTCTTTCCAATCAAAAAAAGAAACTTCCCTCGCTTGAGACTGGCCATCATGGTTGTGAGAGCGACCTGGTTGGAATAGCTATCTACCTGGACAACCTCAACATCGAATCGAACGATATAATCTTTCAAGAGTTCGTCCTCTCTTTGTGTTATCGTAAGGAGGTGGGTCGAGGGTTTCCTTATGTCTTCTCACAATGAATTGGGTAGCGAACGCCCTGTTGAGCTGAGCGAACGAGCCAATGAATTTTGGGTTAAGTGCCTGTACCACTTCTGAGCAGCTCCAGTCAACGTTAGGGAGAACGCCCTACACATCACAGGTCCGGAAGCACCATGAAGCTCCATCCATGCTCTGAAAGATTACAGATGTTTTGCCGGATCCCCTAAACCTGAATAGGGAGTTATTTGGGGCATCCAGAATTTGGATGGTAATTGGGCCTACCTGATGTCGTCCGTAAACGGTGGTTGTATGTTCGAGTAGGGCGTTGACGGAGGCAGGGGCTTTTGGTTGGTAGGCTTGTTGAATAACCCTGAGCTAATCTCGAATTTCTTTCATTTCTGCCCCCCCCCCCCCCCCCCCCCCCCCCCCCCCCCCAGGGAACCTCATTTTCAGTTGACCTTCGAGGCCTTACCCTGAGCTCGCCTTCCTTATTTTCAGTGTATGCCGTAAATCCGACTCAGCAAGCTCGGTGGTTCCCAGGGTTTGGGTTGGAACGTGTATACTTCTTCTTAGTCGGGCCTTTGCGGTGTGCGGCTTAGGGCGCATAGGTACTAGGCAAGATTGTTCAGTTGCTGCTTCCAACTTTGCATGTTGATCGGCGAGGAGCGCGTGTTGCCTTTTCCAACAATCTCATGATGTGGTCGATGTTGCCAGTCAAAGCTCCTACCTAGTTTTTGAGGGAGAAGAGCCGGCTTCCTCGATTTTGGGATCTTTGAGCCATTACTAATAATGGTGGGATACACTAGATTCACTGGAGGGTCCTTATTTGGATGAAACTCTACTTCCGAAAGTATCGTCGAGCCCACCTCGGTTGGCGTGATCTTCAGCTAAAATCTCACCAAAATTTTCCTTTCTTGGCTCGGGGCGGAATTTTCTCCGAATTTCCGCCTCAGGCCAGGCTTTATCTGGCCAGCTCGGGAGGTGAGTTTTGTTATTGAACCCTACCTTTAAGCAGGTCAGCTTGGGGTTCGGCCCATGGCTCGTCTCACCGTTGATGCGTCACCATCTCAGGAAGTTCGTCATGGTATCATGATCGACACAACTTTAAGGTACCCCTTCCATGATTGGTTGCATTTCTTGTATAGCAGACCAGTTCAGTTTTCCCCATAACAATATACATTGATCTATTTGCCATTGTGGCATTTGATCACCACTACCATCGTCATCATCACCATCATCATCCGAGTCATCTCCTTCTTCCACCTACACTTCTTCTGTTTCTTCATCATTTGTTTGTATTAATACTTCATTAACACCCAACAGTGGATCTTCAGCCTGATCATCATCTCCTCCTTCTATCTCCTCAATCTTTTTCACGGGTTAACTGCTACTACTTAACGCCCCCCCCCCCCCCCCAATCGCATTCGAGCGGAAGTAGAAGTATCTTCTCTAAATGTCGATCCGTATGAATCATCTTCAACTTGATCCCATGTGAGGTCCTCGCTAGTAAATACCGTGTCCTCTGTCTCTACAAGCTACTTGTTATTTGCATCCAACTTTTTTTTTTTCAAAGATTTTTTCATCTGCATCCAGCTTATCTAAGTAGTTAGGGTAAAAGAAACCAGATCTTTCTTTCCTAATATGAAATCGTTGTTGCAATTTTTGATTGTATTGGACAAAGACTAAGTCGTTGAGCTTCTTTTGCTTAAGGCGATTCCTTTTCTTGGTGTGAATCTGCATGAAAGAAAGTGCATTTGACATTAGTTATTTAGCTAATTTGCTTATACTTACACGTTGAAGTTACAATTACCAAACTGTAAGACTATAACATACTAGCATATTAACATTTTCATTCCAAACTTACCGCCTCGAACGTGATCCGATTGCGCTTGCAACCGCTAACAGAACACGTGAGTCCAAGAATACTCATGGCTAGCTTCTTTAAATCTAAATCCTTTCTATTCGGGTCCACTCCATGGGCAACCCACCAGGCAGCTGAGAAAAACAGTTTAAGTAGGTTAGACTTGTAGATTAAATTGTAAAATACTATTTGTAAGAGAGTTGAGACATTCATATTACTTGGGCAATTTCATTATCTAATGCCTAATGACGATATCCCTTGAGAATATGCCCTTACTCCTTATATAGAAGTCCAGTAGAGCTGAGATCTTGTCATGTTCTTCTTTATCTGGAATCATTCTTTCCAACACATTAGTAAATCCAACCATATGTATAGTAAGTACTTCTGTCGGATCAAGAGAAGCGAATAAATAGGCTGAGTTTAGGATGTAGGTAGCCAAATACAATGGAGATAACATTTGGGTGCCCAATCTTCTATCTATAATATCTATAATGAGCTTGTAACTACTTTCTCTATAGTTAAAATGGTTCATGATTTTATTTCTCGCCCTCTCCATCGCATCATATGTGCAACCCATTGGAGGCTTCTTATCCTCGTCCACCAATCGCAACACAGTGACTAAGGGGTCAGATGCTTTTAGTGCCTTTACCACTTAAGTCCAAAAACTTTGCAAAATGATTATTTGTTAAACTTGTTTCCCTTCAGCCTTCTTTGACCAAGGCCCACCAGTAAAATCGATTTACACTACAAAGCTTCTAAGTTTCGAATTTTTTACATGTAATCTTTATAGTGTTAAGAAGGTCTTAGTGAAACGGGTGACTGCTGGACATAGCAAGTTATCCCCAATGTGTTTTCTCATTCAACTGAGAAGAATAATGTATTTGTATATAAAGACCGTGATTCTTTTAACAATTGCAATCATTTTTAAAAATAACATACTTATATCTTCTGATATCATATCAATACAATGGGCCGCACAGGGGGTCCAAAATAAACGGTGCCTCTTCTCCATAAGAAGATGACTGACGGCTACATATGAGGCTGTGTTATCTGTAATTACCTGGACAATGTATTCCTTACCTATTTCTTCAACTACACTATATAGTAATTTAAACAAGTAATCTCTAGTATGCGAATGACCCGATGCATTCACGGACTTCAAGAACATTGTCTCAGCTGGACAATTCACCAGAAATTTATGAGAGACCGATCGGATTTATCGGTTTATCCATTGGCCATGAGTAAACACCCATATGTTTTCCACAATTCCTTATATTCGGCTATAAAAGATCGTGTATAATCAACTTTGGCTTCGAGGCATGTCTCTCTCATTTCATGATATGAAGGAAGTTTAAGCTTAGGTCTAAATTGACCTATAACCTCAACCACTTATATTGAATAGTGGTTTTCCTATCTTTTTGTTTATACTGGTTTTCTAAAGTTGTTTGAGCCGACCCTTTGTCCTGACCCCTTTGGTCGATCACATTCTTGGGGTGTGGTCTACACCATCTATCCATGGGCCCATGCCCTCAGGCTATTTTCGAGGCTGTTGGTGGTTTAGACTGGCTTGTCAAAGTATGGGGGGGTATGTCTAGCTTTATCAAAATCAACTACATTTATATCCTCGTACACATTTTGTTCCATATATTCCACTTGACATAAGGCTAGGGTTGTACATCAAACCGAGTTGAGTCGAGGTGGGCCAAGCTCGGCTTGGCTCGTCCGAGCTTTACTCGAGTTCGAGCTTGAGCTCTCCCTCGAGCTCAACATTGAAGCTTGGCTTGTTTGCCAAAGCTTTCGAGTTGAGCTCGAGTCGAGCTAGTGGATCGAGTCGAGTCGAGCTTACCTCGAGTCGAGTCGAACCTGTTCCCACGTCAATTTATTATATTTTTTGGTAAAAAATACCAATTAAAAGTTAATGATATTGTATGTTCTTATGAGTTAAAAAGAGAACCAAGGTTATTTCCTAATGATGTATGCTAGGGAAGTTCTATGGGAGATGATAGTATGATACGGCGAGCACGTATAGATGGAGTATGGTAGAGCCATCTCTCCGTAGTATATGTTTCTGAGTAGCTAACCATTTACTACCATCCATTCGGTTGACCCTGTTGCTAGCAAAAAGTTTCTCCCTGATTTGAAGACCCCGGTCATCTGATCATGGAATTACTTTCTGCTGAATGTCAGCTGCCCATTGTGCCTTTTCCCTTAACCATCTAATCGTAAGCATTAATTGAGGTGTTAGAGTATTCATGCCAAGGAGGATTTTCAGGCATCTCCCATCCATGATAGAGCCCATCAAATCAATAGTCCTGATCACTGAAACATAACTCCACATCAGTTCTTTAGGGATGTTGATGAGCAGGACCCACCTAATTTTATTTACTGATGTAATGAAGTAGACTTGTCCATAAACAAATACAATTCAGAAGCTATTCATTAGAGCCATAATTCATTAAGAGAAGATCACATTAAAATACACATTTACCACTCTATAAACAAACATAGATGAATAGTTAATGCCTCTATTAAGTCATGCTATTGCTTTAAAATAATAATTTCTTTATCAATTTCCCTCACTCAGTGATGGATTTGAAGTACTAATAACACTAGAATACATTAGTAGAAAACAATTCCCAAGTGTCGCTTTTCTTGTATTTAATTGGGCCTTACATTAGTAGAAAACAATTCACAAGTGTCGCCTATCATATTTCTTAAAATATACAAAGATCAAATGATCATTGCTATCGGATTGGTGACCAATGACCATCAAAGTAGCAGTAGAAAAAACAATGGTTAACGGCTAAACACACGTTTTTGAATTGTAGACATCTGACATACAAGATTGTTTTGTCAATGTGTTTTTTTGAAAGCTCAACCCGTTCAGAAGATGCATTTAGCCAAAATGAATAGACCCCCCCCCCCCCCCCCCCCCCCCCCCCCCCCAAAAAAAAAAAAAAATAATAATAATAATAAAAAAATTCAAGCCATTCCAAAACCCTAGTAGGCCACCATATGATTTCAGAGGTTTTAGCCATGATTTACATGGTGTGGCCCACCTGAGGAAGGGATGCACAATGTCAGATAATTAGATGTCATTAAAACAGTATAATGGGCCCCACATATAGATTTATACTTCAAGCTTTATATCTACAATAGTTTGAATTGGATCTACCCTCTGCTACAAAAAAAAAAAAAAAAAAACGTGAATGGGGTGAGTTTTTCCAAGCTTTCTTATGACTCGGTGATGCAGGACAATTAACCACTTGCTTTAAAAGCTCGAACTGTTAGAGCATGGCGAATTAATCCTTTTATCTCATAGCCCAGGCCCCACATCGCATGGGTTAGGACCTCGGCCGAACCCCCCTCGTGGGCCCCAAATCACATGGGTCACCCACCTCAAGTGTGTCCCTGCATCCCACAGGCTACCCCACTCGAGCTTGGTGTGAAATGTGCATTAATCACCCCCGGTGAGGAGTCTTGAACACGAGAGATCCCCTCTGGGCCCCAAATCACATGGGTCACCCATCTCGAGTGTCCCCGCATCCCACAGGCTACCCCACTCGAGCCCGGTGTGAAAATGCCCCTACATTACTCGGTGGCTCAGATGAGTTCCCTGACTCAAGTGAGTTGTATACTCTTTTTCGCGTTCTTCTTCATTTCCCTTTCTTCTCCTTGTTAACGGCTAAAACACGTTTTGCTTCTATCACGATTCAAAATCAAGTGTGTCGTGGCCACTATGGACCCCATTGGCAGCAACACACATTGGATCCTGAGCCCAAGGGACCCACAAGTGATGGTGTTTGCAGTTTGCCGGCCGCAACCCGCAAGGGCCGAAACATAGGAAAAGAAGAGAGAGAGAGAGAGAGAGAGAGAGAGAGAGAGAGAGAGAGAGAGAGAGAGTACCAATCTCTTTAGTTCCAGACTTCCAGGCTCTAGCGAAGGGTAGGAAGAATCAGCGGATGCTTAGATCAGATTTGGGAAGGAGAAATGGAGAATGAGAAGAAGAAGAAAAGGGAAAACTGAAAAGAGCCAATTGGTCCGAATTTGGGAAGGAGAATGAGAAGAAGAGGAAAGGGGGAAAGGGAGAAGGGCAATCGTTCGATCCTAATTTATGGATTTTTTTTTTTCAACTCATTTTTATATAGGCATGGTCGAGTTGAGCCTGAGTCGAGTCGAGTGACCTGGTGCTCGAACTCGACTCGTTTCCTGATTCGAGCTCCTTAATGTGGCTCGACTCAACTCGTCCCACTGAGTTGAGTGACCTGGTGCTCGAACTCTACTCGTTTCCTGACTCGAGCTCCTTAATGTGACTCGACTTAACTCGTCCCACTAAGTCGAGTCGAGTCGAGGCGAGTTTTTTCGAGTCGAGTCGATTGAGTTTCTTGAGCTGACTCGGCTCATGACCAGGCCTACGTAGGGCACTATCGTATCTCTTTCTTGATTGTTTATCCATATACTTCATGATCTCCCTTCGAATTTTTGGAGTAATTCTGTCGCATGCTTTTGCATTTACCATAGTAATTGTGCAAGTTGTTGCTTATGCCGCGCAATGCCACCGAAACCTACATACTCACGTAACTCACATATTATGTGAGTCTTATCCTTAGCACTACGATAGTACCCATGCTTTCAACCCGGGTCATTCGACTCAAGTTTCAAAGAGGAAGATTGGAAAGAAGATGTGTGGTATGTGTATTGATTCTTCTTGTTATAACTTGTAAGTCGTAAACTTGTAAAAACTAAAAACTAAAATAAAGTAAAGAGTCAAGACTAAATAGATGAGAGAGAAAACTAAAATAAAGTAAAGAGTCAAGACTAAAGAGATGGGAGAGAAAACTAAAATAAAGTAAAGAGTCAAGACTAAAGAAATGAGAGAGAGAGAGAGAGAGAGAGAGAGAGAGAGAGAGAGAGAGAGAGAGAGAGTTACACAATCTAAAATTTGGAAATATATTCTTGTCTTGACTTTTGAATATTGTAGACTTGTAGTAGAATGTAGATTCTTGGCTTATTTGAACTCTTGCTTGATTCTCGAAATTTGAATCTTGACTTGTAATGTAAAAATAAAAAATGTCTTGCTTGACTTGTCTCTTCATTTAAATGTAGAGAAAGAGAGAGAGATATAGATTCAAATTTCAATAGAAATGATCAAATGAATGTACAGATTGTAGACAATGAGAATGAATGAATGTAGTATTATAGATTGAAGAAATGAGAATGAATGAATGTAGATCGTAAATTGTAGAAATGAGAGTCTAGATTGTAGAACTAGAAAATGAAATGAATGAGAATATGAGATAAATGTAGAACTAGAAAAATGAAATGAGAGAATGTATCTAGAAACTTAAAAATAGAAAATGAAATGAAATGAAATGAGAGAATGTAAATTACTAAATTGTACTAATAACTCATAGTAATTAGTAAGAAATGAAATTAGAGAATGTACATTACTAAATTGTACTATTAACTAATAAGTAATATCTAATAGTAATTGTTGCGCAGCACGCCAACAACGCAATGAGCCTAGATCCAATCTCAGGCCTCACCCACAAATGATAAATAGAAAGAAATATAAACTAGAAATAGATCAAAGCAATCCAAACAAACTACAAGACAAGATATACGTGGAAAAACCCCAATTTAGGGTAAAAAACCACGGATGCAAACTTCCACTATGAAGAACAAAGATTACAAAGCAATATACTAACCTCTCCCTTGGAAGAGCATAGAAAACCCTTTGCCCACACCTTAGAATTATTTCCCCAATATTCCAATCCTACTAGAAAAATCCTAGGAACACCTATATATAGTTTAGGCAACTCCCCTTTCCGCATCCCAGTTGCGAAAGGACTTGCGACACGAAATCCGTGCAAAATCGCGGAACGAATCTACGTAACTACGACCGGTCGAGCAGACTGCTCGACCGGTCGAGCGACCCGGACGACCGGTAGTGAATGGGCCACGACCGGTCGAGCACCTCGGGATCAAAAAACAATGCTCGCTGGACTTTGAGTCGAACCGGTCCACAACCGGTCGAGCCGGACCCTACGACCGGTCGAGCATGGCTCACGACCGGTCGAAGGCGGTCCCAGATGTGGCTTCACATCTTAACAATCTTTCACTTGGAGACACATCGCCTTAAACCTTCGTCTTCTTCATGCTGAGTGCACCACCTTCCCGTCTTCAAGCCTGAAGACCAATCAAAGCTGAACAGAGCTTCAGCTTCTCACGTGTGACCACTTTGGTCAACATATCCGTAGGATTCTCACTTGTATGAATCTTCTCCAGAGCAATCGATCCATCTTCCAGTAACGAACGTATGAAGTGATATCTGATGGCAATATGCTTGGTCCTTGAATGAAAGGCTAAATTCTTAGCCAAGTGTATTGCACTCTGACTGTCACTGTACAACTTGGAATCTGCTTGCTTCTTACCCAACTTTTCCGTAAAACCTTGCATCCACACCATCTCCTTGCATGCTTCTGTAGCCGCAACATATTCTGCTTCTGTCGTACTGATAGATACTATCTTCTGTAACTGAGAGACCCAACTGACTGCAGCACTACTCAGAGTAAAAACATAACCTGTAGTGCTTCTTCTGCTGTCGATCTCCTGCCAAATCTGAATCCACGTAGCCTTGTAACTTGATTTCCGATCTACCATAACACAGCCCTACATCCTTAGTACCTACCAAGTACCTAAAGATCCACTTCACAGCTTTCCAATGTTCCTTCCCGGGGTTGTTCATGAACCTGCTAACAACTCCTACTGCTTGAGCAATGTCTGGCCTCGTGCTCACCATAACATACATGAGACTCCCAATAGCTGATGCGTATGGAACTTTAGCCATGTAGTCCCGTTCCTCCTGCGTCTTTGCCCCTTGCTCCGTATATAGCTTGAAGTGGTTGGCTAATGGAGTGCTAACCGGCTTAGCACCTCCCATATTAAATCGATCAAGTACCTTGGCTATGTACTCTGCCTGTGACAAAACTAGTTTCTTATTTTCCTTGTCACGCTTTATCCTCATGCCTAGGATTTGTTTTGCAGTTCCCAAATCCTTCACGGCAAATTCTCTAGACAGTTGTCTTTTGAGATCTGAGATGTCCTTCATGCTTGAACCGGCCACAAGCATATCATCAACGTACAGAAGAAGGATGATGTACGACGTATCAAACTTCTTCAAATAGCAACAGTGGTCAGCATGACATCTCCTATAACCGTTTCCCGACATGAAACTATCGAACTTCTTGTACCACTGCCTTGGGGCCTGCTTCGGGCCATATAGACTCTTCTTCAGTCTACACACCTTGTTCTCTTTTCCTGGTGCCACGTATCCTGTCTGCTGATGCATATATATCTCTTCTTCAAGGTCCCCATGAAGAAAGGCTGTCTTAACATCTAGCTGCTATAGATGTAAGTCCTCTGTAGCCACTATACTCAAGACCATACGAATCGTAGACATTTTCACTACAGGTGAAAATATTTCAGTGAAATCGATACCTGCTTTTTGTTGAAACCCTTTCATAACCAATCTGGCCTTGTACCATTTCGAACCATCATGTTCCTCCAATCTGTAAACTCACTTATTATGAAGAGCTTTCTTACCCTTAGGAAGAGTGACTAGCTCCCATGTACGATTAGACTCAAGAGAGTCCATCTCATGATCCATGGCCTGCTCCCACTTAACCCGTGTATCTGACTGTAATGCCTCTTCAAAATATTCTGGTTCACCATTATCTGTCAGCAGTAAATAATGTAAGGAGGGTGAGTATCGAACCGTGGGTCTCCTCTCCCGAGTAGACCTCCTCACAACCGGTGTATGCGGCTCTGCCTCATAATGCTCCTGTGCATGATCATCCTGTGGCGCTGTAACACCCGTGTTCGGTAACTCTTCCAACTCTACAAATTCTTTTTCCTCGGCCTTATTTTCCTGCACTCTGTCCTTATGCATCAATTTTTCATTGAAGACTCGTCTTTGCTTTTGATGATTTTCCTGTTTTCTGCATCCCAAAACCTGTAGCCAAAATCATGCTGCCCGTAGCCTATAAATGTGCACCTCCTGGACTTTGCATCCAGCTTATTTCTGTGTTCTACATCAATGTGAACATATGAAGTGCAACCGAACACTTTGAGATGTGCAAGATTCACTTCTTTCCCAGTCCACGTTTCTTCTGGTAGCCCACCATCCAATGGTGCTGAGAGACTTCTATTGATGAGATATGCGGCAGTATTCACAGCATCTGCCCAAAAGGTCTTGGGCAACCCTGCATGTAATCTCATGCTCCTGGCGCGCTCAAGGATGGTCCTGTTAATGCGCTCAGCTACACCATTCTGTTGCGGTGTCCCTGGAATTGTTTTCTGATGTTTGATTCCATTTGCTGCACAATACTCCTAAAACCTCTTATCACAGTACTCTCCCCCATTATCAGATCTGAGACATTTTACTGTTTTACCTGTCTCATTTTCTACCATAACTTTTCACTTCTTAAATACATTAAATACATCAGATTTATGCTTTAAGAAATAGACCCACAGTTTTCTACTAGTATTATCAATAAAAGTAACAAAATAATGTGAGCCACCAAGAGATAATACCTGTGCCGGTCCCCACACATCAGTGTGTACAAGCTCCAACAGATGCGTCTTTGGAGCGCGTCCCGTCTTCTTGAAGCTTACCCTTTTCTGCTTGCCATACATGCAGTCCTCGCATAATTCCAAGTCAATAGACTTCAGCCCTGGTAGCTTCCCTTTTGACAATAACACTTTCATCCTCTTCTCACTCATATGTCCCAGCCTTTGATGCCATAACTGCTCATTCACTCCAGTTGATACGACTGCGAGTGAACAATACGATCCTGAAGTCACGTACAAAGTACCTTCCTCTTGCCTCAAGATATCACTAAAGCACCTTTTGTGATCTTCCAGGAATCACTGGTGAATGTCGTCACATAACCGGTATCGGCCAATTGTCCCACTAAGATCAAGTTACGTTTTAAACTCAGTACATGTCTGACATCCTTCAATTTCAAGACCGTTCCGTCTTTCTGATTTACATGAATGTCTCCCTTTCCAATAATACTGCACGGCTCATCATCACCCAGATAGACTCTCCCAAAGTCACCTGACACATAATCACGCAGAACTTCCTTACATGAGGTGGCATGAAACGAAGTACCCGAGTCTATAACCCAAGACTCATTCCTCGCATCAAGAGACAAGATCAACGCCTCTGTGTCGCTCTCCTCAGACAGATTCACTGAATCCTTCCCGCCTTGAGAGCTTCCTTCTTGTTTCTTGAGCGCCCTGCAATCACGTTTCATGTGCCCCTTCTTGCCGCAATGCCAACACCCGTCTTTGTCTTTCGGTCCCTTGGACTTCTTCCTCGACTTAGAATACCCGTGTTTATTGCCTCCTTTGTTCAGCGATCTTCCTCTTCCTTCAACGTTTAAAGCATTCCCTGAATCTCCTGAAACTCCCGATGCCTTTCTTCTAGATTCTTCACTGAGAATTAGACCGGCTACATCATCAAATTTCAACTTTGTTGACCCTGAAGAATTGCTCACAGCAATCACCAAACCATCCCAACTGTCTGATCAATAGCGCCCTGATCTCATCTTAAAAAACAATGCCAACGAATTCCAACTGGCTCGTGACTGTATTGAACTCGTTTAGATGTTCAGCCACGCTCCCACCATCTGACATCTTCATGTTGAATAGCTGTTTCATAAGATGAACCTTGTTGGATGCAGAGAGTTTTTCATACATGGTGGCTAGGGCTTCCATTAATTCTTTTGTAGTTTTCACCTTGAATATATTGAAGGCGACGCTCTTAGACAAAGAGAGTCGGATCGTTCCTAAAGCCTTCCTATCCAGTAAAAATCATTCATCATCTGTCATCTTTTCTGGTTTCTTTTCTTTTCCTCCTAGAGGAATATAGAGGTTCTTCTGATACAGATAATCTTCCATCTGCATCTTCCAGAAGGCAAAGTTTGAACCATCAAACTTCTCAATTCTAGTTTTCCCATCTTCCGCCATCGCTCCCAATAGAAACCAATAGCTCTGATACCAATTGTTGCGCAGCACGCCAACAACACAGTGAGCCTAGATCCAATCTCAGGCCTCACCCACAAACGGTAAACAGAAAGAAATATAAACTAGAAACAGATCAAAGCAATCCAAACAAACCACAAGACAAGATATACGTGGAAAAACCCCAATCTAGGATAAAAAACCACGGATGCAAACTTCCACTATGAAGAATAAAGATTACAAAGCAGTATACTAATCTCTCCCTTGGAAGAACATAGAAAACCCTTTGCCCATACCTTAGAATTATTTCCCCAATATTCCAATCCTACTAGAAAAACCCTAGGAACACCTATATATAGTTTAGGCAACTCCCCTTTCCGCATCCCAATTGCGAAAGGACTTACGACCCGAAATCTGCGCAAAATCGCGGAACGAATTTGCGTAACTACGACCGGTCGAGCGACCCCTACGACCGGTTGTGAATGGGCCACGACCGGTCGAGCACCTCGGGATCAAAAAACGATGCTCGCTGGACTTTGAGTCGAACCGGTCCACGACTGGTCGAGCCGGACCCTACGACCGGTCGAAGGCGGTCCCAGATGTGGCTCCACATCTTAACAGTAATTAGTAAGAGAATGTAGAAAATGAAATGAATGAAAATGAGAGAATGAAGAAAATGAAATGAGAGAATATAGAATTATGTAATGTGAGACTTGGGATTTGATGCCTTCTTACTTCTTCTATCGTGAATCTTGATTCTTGATTGAAACTTGAAAGAAGTTGGAGCTTGGGCCTTGGAGACTTGGAACTTGAGAGTTGAAATACGTAAGAGAGAATGAGAGATTTGTAAGTATGAGAATAGATGAGAGTTTGAGCGAATGAAACCTGCATATAGATGGGACTTGAAGGCCTTTTTATAGGTAAAAAGTCCGGATTTTGCAAAAAATAAAAAAGAAAAAAGAAAAAAGAAAAAAGAAAGACGAGTTCCCAACAGTCAGATTTTTTACCGTTAAGCGAATATGTGATTGCATATGCTGTATGGGATCGCACACATCGCATATGTAATATATGTGATTGCATATATCCCCCCCCCTTTCTTGCTTTCTTTCTTTCTTTCTTTTTCTTATTTAGTACTAAATCCAATAATTCAAGGTGTTGCATATCCCCAGATGGTTTTTTATTATTGGGATTTATTTTTGGAGTGGATTATCATAATAATGCTCCTTGATATAAATCAGAAGCTAATGTGGGACTTCCTTGGCAGAATATCATGCAGTCTGTGTAGACGGATGGCTCACAAAGTGGGGAACATACTGCCCTGTTTGCAAGCAT
The DNA here is from genome assembly GCA_021015155.1 of Magnolia officinalis. Taxonomy (NCBI): domain Eukaryota; kingdom Viridiplantae; phylum Streptophyta; class Magnoliopsida; order Magnoliales; family Magnoliaceae; genus Magnolia; species Magnolia officinalis. The sequence goes on from JAJHSJ010000004.1 coordinate 65,517,744, forward strand.
GATGTGAGAGGAGTTACTACTGCAGGCAATCCAGCATGTGGGCCACCCTCACATCCAGCATGTAGGCCAGCCTTACATCCAGCATGTGGGCCACCGTCATTGTTATGATGTGGGACAAAAGGAAGTGCTGTTTGGGCTCGTACCCTTTGTAGTACTCCATTGAATATTTGGTTGGACTGGACACTTCCTGCTTGCTGATGGGTGGTAGATCCAATACTCATGGATTGGTTGGTACTTGGATGCATGCACGCAAGGGAAGAAACAATTTATTATTATTATTATTTATTTATTATTATTTTTTTAATGTGGCAGCAACAGAGGATCCTTTCTTACATTATATTCTATATATCATGCTGCTAATTATTTTATTTTTGGGCAGCATTTGATGTCATTTTTCAAATGATTGGGAGGAGATTTGAATCGTGTGTTTATTTCCTAGTGCAATATTTTTCTAGCTTGACAGAAGCCTGTGTGCATCATCAGCTCTCTTATATTGGAGAAGGCGGAACAAGAGTCCAATCATCAGTCTGGAATTCCTGCATGGTGGACCCCCTTTTGGATTTGTCCATTCTTCTTCAGGATTAATTCTTGGCATGATTCCAGTCGCTTATAATGGAAAATGTCAAAGAAGAGAAGGTTAGGATTATTATTTTTTCAGCTTTGGCGTGATGGGCCATGAAGATGGACGGGTCAATCTGCTTGCCAAATGTGAATATCTGAGTGGTCTTGTACATATGATATTTGCGTATCTAAACTCGTATGTAACATACTAGCTACTCGTGTTTACTTAGTTAATACAAAATACTTTTAAGACTCCGCTGATGGATAGATGCAGCCGCTGCCAGTTAGTACGTACAGACGGGAAATGCCATATATATTATCGTGATACATTTGTTCACTCTGATAAAATTTTCATGCTCGTTACAAAATACTGACCAATGTATATAATGGAAAAATGGAGGAAATGACGCAGGTAGCTTTTGTTTGTTAAGTTAATGGGTCAGGCTCTGGCCTCACCTGCTTCCTAGTTGGGTTTGCACCTCACTTGTGGTATTTGTTAAGTTAATGGGTCAGGCTCCAGCTCATAAGAAGCTTAAAAACAGCAACAGGAGTTAGTAATGGGGCTTGTTAGGTAAATGGGTTGAATTGAATTTTGTCCTGCTCATTATTTTACGGGTTGGGCCATGTGCTTCAATTCTATGAGACCTGTTTATTTAATATCTTCATGGGGTTGTAGATTCAACTAAGTTTGCATTCTTGATTGTCGATGACCTATACCGTCCTTGATGTTTAGCATTCTTCTCAGGTTATATCCTCCCTTTCTATCCATTTATTCTCGAATGCCCACAGACAAGTAATACCTTTGCAAACAGCCACATCTTTAATTGGTCATCATTGCAAATACCCATTTAAAAGTGTTTTCTTCTGACTGTTGTTAAATTTCTTCTGTTTTGTATTTTTGTTTTTTTACCCAAATAAACAAAACTCTATTTAAAATTATTTTGTGGTTTGTCTCATATGAGCATTTTCGTCATTTTCTAATGTTCGGTGGAAGTTTTGGAAAAAAAAAAAAAAAAAAACCGCGAGTGTGGATATTTGGAATAACAGTAAGCAATATTATTTTCATGTTGGCATGTGCGTATCTGAGAGAGAGAGAGAGAGAGAGAGAGAGAGAGAGAGAGAGACCGTGTGGTCAATCAACTGTCACTAGTTAATCAATCAAGCGGGTAGGATTGACTGTTGTGGTCTTTGTATCTTGGACCTTGGATGGTTGAATGTTCCAGCTATACAAGCAGGGTGAGTGGCAATGCTCAGGGTATAATCTGCCCTGAGACCGTGTGGTCAATCAACTGTCACTAATTAATCAATCAAGCGGGTAGGATTGACTGTTGTGGTCTTTGTATCTTGGACCTTGGATGGTTGAATGTTCCAGCTATACAAGCAGGGTGAGTGGCAATGCTCAGGGTATAATCTGCCCCGAGACCGTGTGGTCAATCAACTGTCACTCGTTAATCAATCAAGCGGGTAGGATTGACTGTTGTGGTCTTTGTATCTTGGACCTTGGATGTTTGAATGTTCCAGCTATACAAGCAGGGTGAGTGGCAATGCTCAGGGTATAATCTGCCCTGCTCGTGTAGATTTGTTCTCCGTGGTCTACTCATTGTCCGTAACCTGGGGCGAGCTGGTAACACCCTAATCATCACGTGCGACACGAGCAAAATCAAGCAGGTACGCTCCAGAAGTGGGCCATTCATGTACATGAATGATTGTTACCAAATGTTCATACTACTGTAGCCTGCCAGATGAGGAGACCGGGCTGATTGGATGAATGCCTTAACTTATGGCATGTTGGCAGTTGCGGAAATCTCCGGTCCATTTCCTCGACCTGGAAACAGCACTCCTTTCCCAATGTCTTATGGTACACTTCAACTCTATTAAATGTAGCATATGTAGTATCTGATACTGCATACATAAAATATTAAAATTTATATATACAGAGTCAGGTTGGTAGAATCCCCAAACCATGCCAATTTGGGCCCATGCCAGTTCGAGGATTTCCAGCCTGACCCCAAGCCAAACCCAACCCGACCCAAATTTTGGGCTGGGGTTGAGCCCGACTAAAGTTGAAAGTGCAGCGAATCTTTATTTGCCGTTATTTTAGGGATTTTTTTTAAAAAATTTTTTTATTTTTATTTTTTATTTTTATTTTTAATATCAAAATGGCTTATAGCTTGACCCATGTTAAAAAATAACATTACTTTTCATTTCCTTTTAAAAAAAAAAGCCTTTAACAAGTTTTGAAACTGTTTAAGGTTGAAGATGCCCCTGTAGTATGAGAGAACTGGTACAACAATTGCGTCCTCAACAAGGTAAAAATTTGCCTTTTTAAAATTGTGGAGTGGGTCCCACTAAACCACTTCATGGGCGATCCGATTTGCTTTTTCTATTTGGTCAGTTCTGACATCACAAAAGACATTGAATTTAATCTGATTGAAGTCCTTAATGGCCCACAAATGGCAATAATATTAGGTGTTTAATCCCAACTGTTTTCTCAGTTTCGGTCTACCTATGATGTTGTTTTCCCTCAAACTTGGGTCCATGCTCTGAAATTAAAACCTTCATCGACTGGATGGCATGAATTTCACTCATAATCACCCAATGGGCCTCACACTGGATGTCTGAAAACTCATATGTAGGTGGGGATGCTGGAGGGTGGATGTTCTGAGTGGACGGGAGATTGACTTCTTTCCACTAGTTGTCTCGCTCGAGGGCTTTCGTTAAAGGGTAAATGGTGTAACATTTGACCAAAGTCGCGACTAACCGATTATTATAATTCTACGGTCGGTTTGAGCCTGTAAAAATGCTTAAGACTGAGAACTTGAAGATTCTTAACCCTAAAATGACTTGTAAGTTTACGTTCCAGATATTCCAAGTAAGGAACCACGATTACAGAGAGGGAATGTGTTAGGCACTACTCTTCCCATACGGATGTACGGTCTTTACTTCACAAGATCTAACTAATTTATGAAGAATAAGAATACTTTTTGCGTGTAGAAAATGTAATACGATGCAATAGCAGTGATGATTGACCGATCCGAATTTCTAATGGGCAGGATCCAACTATATCAGCGAGCTGCATAACATACGTTCAAAACGTTCAAGTGCACGGTGCAAAATATGTAGGTATAAAATGCTTGTTGTTGTATGTATGCTTACGATAAAACGACGACCAACTATCTAAGGTTTCTGGTGCACCTACTATGATCATATCAATAGGTCTCAGAGCACATGCCCGCCAGTCAAATACGAGAAAACGATGGAATGCAATGTATATGCTAAAAGTACGGGTAATTAGTTAAGGTTTCTGGTGGGTAAGATTCGATTATATCAGCAAGTCTTATGCATACGTCCACTAGTCAGATGTGAGAAATAATAAAAATGCACTATGATGCTGATGTATATGAGGAGTAAGGGGGTTAAGAAGGGAATGAGTGTTGCACGATACTAATGCGCTAATTTGATGGAACTGATAAAAGCTTGAACAGTTGGATGAACAGTAGTGTCACAAGGATAGATTGAGTGACTCAGATTTGAGCTTGGGTGGCTAAGGAGGCTTGGACTCTGGCTAGGCTAGCTAGACTAGGGCTGGGTTCTCTCTCTCTCTCTCTCTCTCTCTCTCTCTCTCTGTCTGTCTCTCTCTCTCTCTCTCTCCTTGGTGGAGAAATTGAAGGGGACTCCTTGGGTGAGAAGGGATGGTTTCTGATGTTTCTGGGATGCCTAGTGTTTGTGAAATGAGAAGAGAATGGGGCGAAAGGTGTTTGAATGGTTTGAATTGGAGGTTGCCATATGTCATCATTTCATGGGTTGGATGAGACAGTAAAATGATAATTTTGGGTAAATTGATGGGAATCGGAGTACATACACTTCAATTGCACACTTAGGTTTGAAAAATAGGAGTTCCACATGCTTGAGGGACGCTGACCCAAAGAGGGAGAAGTGCCACGTGCCGCTAGTCCCCACTTGGACTCCTCAAAGTGTGTGGGGGCTCTGTTGTGAGTTTTGTTGCTTTGAGGTTTCGACCATTTATTTGATTGGGCTTGGGTTCGGGCTTGGTTTAGGGCTTGCTTTTGGGCTTAACTAGGTGAGTTGACTGGGTGGTAGGGTTAGGTAGGCTGATCGGATGAGTTGACTAAGTGAGTTGATTGAGTGAGTTGACTCGCTGAGTTAACTCAAGACTCTAGGGTTTCAGGTTCTCGGGGTTCAGGGTTAGGCTGACTAGGTTGATTGGGATGAGTTTAGGGTTTATGAATGGGGTTCCTAGCGTTTAGGCTTTTAGGGTTAGGGTTTAGGATTGGGGTTCAGTTGTCCATCCATCCATTCAAACTTAATCAACTTATCAGCCTGGGGTGGGGTGTCTAGAGTGGGGCTAAGATGAGGAAAGGGGCTATTTTCCCTATTTATTTATTATTATTTTTTTTTCCAGAGAGGGCCACCACATATTATGAAGGTTCTGATGGTTGGAAGGTAGTTGTGCGGGGACGCCACACTCTTCGGTAACTCTCCAGCGAACTTCTGGCGTAGCTTTATCTTTATTTTGGGTCCCATATGAACTATCCGGCCTGAGAACGCCTTTCTTATTTACATTTTTGGTGAAGTGTTTTAGTCTCTGTCTCATCTTTTCGCACTCAGATGACCACCACTACTTATTGGCCTTTCAGCTACAATATTGACATAAGGTTATGTGTAAATGCACAATGGAGCAATCAATTGTAAATGCACAACAACGATCATCGTTGTTATGTGTTACGCTTGACAATAGCGATCCCAGCGCAACGACGAACTCCATTGTCATGTATGACAACAACATTCACCGTTGTCATATATTCAGTGGGGCCACTACTACTCATTAACATGACAACAATGATCCAATTAAATTTAGTGTGTTTCATATTATTATTCGAAGTTTAAAATTTCATCTTCTCTTTCTAGGTATAATAATATTTGAATATCATAGCTCTTCGGGCCATACTATGCTATATATGATGAGAGTTTGTATATGAAAAAAAATGAGAATCTCATATAAAGGTGGCAAAAGTAAATGTGTCATTGTGAGTAGTGAACTTACATATGATAAGCTAACAGGTAAAATGCACTAGGTTTTTAAGATAACTCCTAATGAATATAATGTTAGAATGAGGTTATGTATGTTTGGTAGGGTCTTGTATCACTCCCTATACATTATCAGAGATGACAAAGACATTCTTGTGTATATGATTATCTTCGGTCAGAATTTGAATGTTCAGATACCATTTTATATGAAGAAAATAAAATCTACAATTGTTGTCTAAGAACCTATGTTCGTGGATCTGAATGAGTAGCATTGAAATATGGATAATGATTTAGAGATGTGATTTGCATTCGCCCCCTCGCTGATTGGTGCAGATTTCCTCAAGCTATCAACCCATGCATAAAGACATGATCTAAGGGTCGACGGTTGTAAGCAACCAACTTTTCAATTGTTGGATAGTGAAAATTGTCCAGACATCCCTAGCCCATCACCCAATTCACTGACACTTGATCTAAGGTGTGATAATTGTGCGCTGCCGAGTTTTTACTTATTGGATAGTGAAGATTGTCCAAACATCCCTAACGAATCAACCAATACTCCGAGATACGATCCACGAGTAAACAGTAGCTCCTTGCCATCTTTTCATTTGCTGGATAGCGATGACTGTACAAATATTCTAAACTTAACATCTAATATACCGAGATTGTAAGTGCTTATATGTTTAGAACACATAAGGTTATCAAATTTTGTAAGACAAAGGTACATAGTGATACCGGTCAGATTGATACTACACTACATCTTGTGAAGATCAGCTCAAGATTTATCATCTCAGGATCAGCTCAAGATTAGCTTATCATCTTAAGACGTCGCTCGGTTTCAAGTTTATCAAGATTAGAAGATCTCTGTATTAGCCAACCAACAGGTGATATAACCCTAGAAAGACCTTAGCTTAGGTGCTTTCGAAAATTTGCTCAAATTGAGTTAACTTTGGTGTAATTTCACTGAAGTTCGGCCAACCTAACTTCAGGTTCGGCTAACCTAACTTCTTCGGCTAACCTAACTTCAGGTTCAGGAAAAATTTCAGATTTGAATATTTGAAAAATCTGTTGCAAATCCGGCCAGCTATCTTTAGGTTTGGCTAAACTAACTTCAAGTTCGACCAACCTATCTTTAGCTTTGGTTAACCTAACTTGGAGTTCGGCTAGCCCGATGAAAGTTCAGGTCAAATTCCAACAAAGGATTCTCAGATTTTTGAGAGAATTTGGCCAACCGAAATTTCCCTTGGGCCAGCTGAATTTTAGATAAAACTTATCCCGCGCAATCCGATAGCTGTTGAACAAATCATTTGGAATCCGGCCAGTTGAACTTATTCTTAGGCTAGCTGAATTTCCAAATCCTTTAGCTATAAATAAGGACCTTCTCTCATTCTATTCTAGAACAAAAATCCACTTAAAATCTTCTGCAAGTAAGAGAGCTCAGGTCCTCATCAAGTTATTTGTGCAGTATTTATAAATTTATTTAAGCTTATTCAATTCCCTTTCTTAAGCAAATCTCAAATATATTTTTAGAGAGTAGTTTATACTCTAGTCGAGAATAAAGAGAATTGAATTTAGGGTTATCATTTCTTGAAATATATTAGATCCTTATACTCTTTCTGGTTGAGCAAATATTGTCTCCTCTACACTTTAGAAAGAAGATCATTCTACAAGCTTCGACTGCATCTTCGAATCATCATTTGAAAATAAGTACATTGTCAATTTTATTTGAGTTTTTCTTAGATAGCCCAAAAATATATGAGGATTGAGTTGTGATAGCCCGTAAAAATCACAAAAGGGATTTTATTATGGTAAGCCCGTGAAAATCACAAGAACTGTATAAGGTTGTTAATGTGAACCTGTGAAAACCTCGAATTAGTGAAAACTAAAATTACGAGGGTAGTATTTTTGGGAGTGGAGTAGGTGTGGGTTTAAGCACCGAACCACTATAACCCCTTGTGCATTGTGATGATTGTTTATCTGTGCAAATGTTATATTTATTTCATTGTGTGGTAAATACTATATTTATTTTATCTTCTCTTTCTATTTTGAAAGATTGATTTCGAAGACATTCTTGAAATAATATTATCCTACCTAAAATACTAGGTGAAGGTTGATTTCATTGATCGTGGCCTATCAAATGACGCCATGTACTGTCACGCTATCAAATCTAAAGACATGGTTAAGTTTAACCCTAGCCTCGGGTTAAGAGATGTGACTTGGGTTGAGACATTAATTTAAACATTCACCATACATTCCACCTTCGTACACACCAAAATGAGAAGAAACTAAGGAACTTCATTCAAACTTAACAATAAAAAATATAAATCATCCATTACTAAACTCAAAACATCCCATGAAATAAAGTAAATGATAATTGTTCAACTATCAACTCGTCTAAATCCAAATAACGACTAAAGCAAATCAACAATGATAAAAGTATCATTCGGCCAACTCCGAAGTATTTCAGCCTGCTCCTTAGTCTGTAGGTTTTTTCATCAATGAATGGTATGAGCCAAAATGCCCAATGAATAGTTCTAAATACAAGAAATATTAATAGTTACTAAAAAAAATAGCATTTAAAGAAAAATAAAATTAATATGCATAAGGTTTCCACATTTCAAGATACGATTTTTAGTATAACACCAGGACCAATTCATTTTCAATTGGCCTAATATCACTCATCATTCGAATCACTCATCACTTAGAATCACTCATCTCTAGTTGGAAAAACAAGTGCCTAATTTCTTGGCCACCTCAAATTCCAAAGAGGAGTCATTTCGCTCATAGGAAATTCAATCTCGAGGACCCACAATCCCCTCATTAATGATTTATTCACTCATCATCACTCATAAGAATACATACCTCACATATACTATTGTCACTCATAAACCTCACCTTTACTCCTGTAAATCAGTCATGAAATAATATCACCATCACTCATATAAATCACTCATGAAATGACCTCACTATCACCCGTATAAATCACTCATGAAATAACCTCACAATCACTCATATAAATCACTCATGAAATAACCTCACCATCACTCATACTGGTGGTTTTGTCATGTATAGATGCACAACTTTCTAAAAATAACTTTTTTTTTCCATAACTTTCTAAATATAAAATTGTCCATAAATAATTTTCCATAATTAAAACTTTTCAAAAAGAACATTCAGGTGAATGAAACTTTTCAAAAATGAAAATTGATCATGTAAAACACAATTAGAAAGCATAAGTGTCTTGGATTTAGAACAACTTACCAAAATATTTTCACACACATATAGTGCACGCCAATCGAAGTCCTTGGAATACACTTCCCATTTTGTTTCATTTTTATTCTTCTCTTTCTCATTGATTGACTTAGGGTTCTTTTTGGAACAACCCTTAACTTCCATTCTAATCCATGAAACTAAATAGGCTTTCCTAATAGAGATTTATTTCCTAAATTATCCTTATAAGGAAAGATAAACTCTAGTTCACCAAAAAGTCTCCTAATCTAGCCTAGATTTACTTAATCGTATCAATGGTTCATTAGTGTGACCTTTAAGTGGTCTTACCTTAAATTGGTTTTTATTTATATTTACTACACATACAGACCACTCCTACATCAAGTTCATCTAAATCAAGTTATTAACGATTGGGTCCAAGAAATAGCTTATGAGGATCAAGTCCATCATACTACTTTAAAATGTATAGTCCACCTTTATAAGATATAGTTATAAGTTAGGGAAAGTTATATACACTTGGTCCTAATTCGCTGTATTAGGCCATTAGTGGGCTTCCACCAAAAGTTAGCCCAAAACCATATTAAACTCGATTTAACCATTCTTTTCTCATGTGGAAACATGGTTTCCCTTTAAGCACAGAATTCCTTATAAATCCGCTAAAAGCTCAATATTAAGACTTTTAAGCCCAAAAGTGATAATTTTACACTAAATGGTCCGATTGTGGCAAGATAAAGGATTTTCACTAAACTGGTCATATAAGCACACCAAAATTCATGATCGTGATAATTAGGATATTAGTGGGTCCCGTTCTAGCCCATAGGGTGTATTAAGAAAGTTTTTAAGGATAGGTCCAAAGTAGCCCAAAACGTGCCTTTATCAGATAGTGGGCGCAACTGAGGCTCATTGGATGTTGGCATAGGCTTTCATTTTTTGGTGTATATTGATTCCATTGTTACCAGATGTGTCCTTCACAATGAGGCCCACGCTAGTGTCCCAAAATCTCAACAATCATAATGGAAGAGAAAAGTTACGAAAGTTTAAGGCCCAAATAGATAATAAATTAAATCCTTGTACCAAAGTTAAGTCTCATGGGCTTGTTATGTGTTGAGTGTGAAATATTGCATATTTCTCCCTATTTATACATTCGTTTTATAAACATGATAGTGCTTAATCAATTTAATTATTCATGTTTTTATGTGCGAGGTGATTGTAAGAGCTTAAGGTGAAATTAATGCCAAAAGGAAGATTTATGCTTAAAAGATTACTAAATGAAATTTGGAGATTTGGAAGTCATTAATAAAGAATTCACATGCCAAAGATCTAAGAAAAATAAGTAAGGAATGAAAAGAATCAAAGATTTGAAGTGAAGAAAAAGAATCCTGAAATTGTCCTGAAAACAAATATGTTCCTGAAATTGTCCTGAAAAAGCATACTCTGAAACTTTGAGTTTATTTTAGAAAACTGCACAGAGTGAAGTCTATTTTGGGAAACTGTGCAGAGTGAAGTCTATTTTAAAAAATTGCACAAAGTGCTTAAATTTAAGGCGGTTTCTAGATTTTTTCAACTCGATGCGAAAGTTGGAGTTCCACAACTATAAATAGGACTCCCTAAGATGCTCCAAAAAATCTTTTAGGGTTTGGAAAGGTCTCAAGGAGCATAACCCAAGGGTGGAGTAGTCGCCAAAGAGTTTTCTTGTTCCCTAGTTTATTTTTCATGCTTTGTTTAAGAGATTTAGTTTCAATCATGTCTATGGTTGGCTAAACCTCTTAGCTGGGGCTAAGAGGTGAAGCTTGTAGCGTGTTGGAATGTTTATTTTTCTTTGATTCTTATTTTTATTGAACTTCATTGATTTTTAGTTTGATATTAAGAGAATATTTTCAGTTTTCTATGATTTATTGTAACTCAAATTACAATAGATGTTGTGATAGCTTTGAATATCGTATTTTTCCGTTTTGAGATAGTGAGATTGGTAAATGTCGTTGTTCACCATCGTCTCCTGGGCATGCTAGGGTGATGGAATCCCTTCCAATCTTCACAATTCTCCTTCATTGAGAATTAGGTCAATGAAAAGTTCAAATTTGATTTAAATTGCTTTATCTTCCTATTATCTTCCTATTGGATAAGATAGGACTCCAATTCAAATTGTGTTTATTGAATCAAGTAAGGTAGCATCTTGATAGCTACAAGTGGATCCTTGGCACCCTGGTTCCTACCTTTAAATTCATAAGTTTTAATCAACATTCACTACTCTCAATTATTGAGATTTTAATTTAGATCTTTTTCTAGTCCTAGTTATTTTCAGAATATGTACAAGTTTAATCTCAGTGGATTCGACCTTGGTCTTTCCGAGTTATTACTACATCGCGACCCTACACTTGGGTGTGGACATTAGGTCTATTGGTGGGTCCCACATTGGTCATTTACTATGGTTCTCTCGATTGGGCCAAAAATCACGTTTGTTAGGCTGAGGCCTTTTTTCACCATTTCCTTCAATAGTGGATTTTTCCTATGATCAAAACTGTGATCTATGGTCCACTTGCTGACCTAATTTCACGGTCATCATAATGGAAATGGTCATGATCAGTGGGTCCCACTTAAGACCCAAATATGACAAAACCTCAATTTTACTAGAACGCTAAAACCAAAGGTTTACACCTTAAGATATTTAATTAGTAAAAGTCAAAATAAAAGATAATAAGCGAATGAATTTCTGAGATATTAAGGTTAAAAGGCCGAGCTAGGGGGGGTGAATAGGACTATGCCAAATTAAAAAATAACAACGAAATTTACATAACTTAAATATAAATAGCAATAGACAATCCAACAATGTTGAGTTAAAAGACAACCTCAAAAGAACGAGTATTGAGAGGTTGATACAAATGTTGTTTTAAAGACAACCTTACACCATAAAACCAAGGGTTTATGGCAGGACAACCTTACTAGAACGGTTTGTGTATCAAAAACTCGAACTGTTATAGAGGAATAAAGAAATAAATAGCAAGAAGGGAAATCTAAGCTATTACAACATTCCCACACATCCACATAAGGATTACAACATTCTCCACAAATGCAAAAAGGAAATTACAATCATCCATAAAAATAAATAAACATTCAAACCACAAGACACAAAGAATTATAGTGGTTCGCTTATGTGTACACCAACTGTTTAGAAAAACAGCCACATAACTAGTCTACTCCTAATATCCTCACACAGTGGATATTAACTTCACTATGAAAATAGGTTTTTCCAGGTTCGCCTAACCCTCATAATTGTGTCTTTCAAGTGGGCTTACAGAATTTAAAAACCCCACACTCTGAGTTTTCTGGATCACCTCAGATAAACCAAAACAGAAATTTTTCTAGCACAATCTCAAAAACCAAAATGGAAATTTACAATAATGTAAAATACATGGATATTCTCATTTTTGATGCAGCCTGGAAGAACCAATTCAGAGTAGAATTTCAACGTAGAAGTTCAATGTCCAAACTCACTTATGAAATGGTTCTAGGTTCTAAATTGATTTTAAATTAAATCAAGTTGGGCTAGCTCTATTTGATTTTGATTCCAAGAAAAGGGCAAGTTTCAATCCCTTCTTCAAATATGATTGGAATAAAGAATACGAAATCAAATATAATAAAGCTAAAATAAGAGAATATTAAATAAGCACAATATAGCTTAAAAAGAACACTAACTTATCTCTCAGAGTGACGAATTGAATTAGCTTGAATTGAATAAGAAAATTCTGAAATTCGTGCTCTATTTATAGGTGAAGAAATCACGTTTACGATTGGTCCTGTGGACACTACGACTGGTCATAGGACCAACATAATTTTGAAATTTTGAGCGCAATCGGATAAAGCCGTTCCACAACTGGTCGTAGGACCTTCACAACCGGTCGAAGGACCTCCATGACTGGTCGTGTGGAGCCTGATTTTATCGCTGGAGTTTGAGTCATAACTGTAGGACTGGTCGAGCACGAGTTATGCACTGTTCACACGACCGGTCGAGCAGTCTCCCGGACTGGTCGTGGCTTAACAAAAAATTTCAAAAATTTGCAACAAACTTAGGACTAATCGTGGAATTTCTTGGATTGGTCGAGCCAGTGCTAGGACTAGTCGAACAGAGTTCAGGACTAGTCGAGAAACAGTCTATTCACTTATAAAATGAATCAATTGAATTATGTATTCAAAATGACCTACCCTAAGGTCAATCTAAGGTCATTTATACCTTGTAGTGATGTATGAACATTGAGCTTCTTTTTCTTTAGTTGATAGATGATCTTTGAAGTTCACGAAACTTGATGTCTTGACATATATAGAAGTTTAAACTTGAGATCTTTTGAAGCTTGAATTTATAGTTACATTGAAGCTTGAGCTTGAGGTACTTGAGTTATACTTCGCCTTGAGTCTTGAGTACTTGATCTTGGATTAGAAGTTCTTGGAGTAAAGACCATTGTCCTTGTACATGATTTGCATTGTCTTGAATATGTAGATCCACTACACAAGACACAGATTCCAAGAGGTTTTGGCACTACAAAATTTGACAATTATAGGGGCTAAAAACCATAACAGGACTTTTGGTGAACCCAATAATGCATCTACATCAAGGGCCCTTAACTCTTTTCCAAACAACGTTCCAAACCATGCCAAAATTGATCCCAACCAGTCCCATGGTGGGATCGGTCATGGACGTCCACACGTTGTCTTTTATAGACAGCGTGGGGCCCACTTATGGTCCACTTTGGGACCATGGTCCCTAGTCATTTTACATATTAAGGTGGGCCCACTTTGCCCCCCTAGTAATCCCTCCTTCTAATGGCCTTAGTTTTGACGATTTTGATCTCAATAGTTCAAACAAAGTGATTTCTTCCAAAGGTTAATTCCTTGGGCCAAAGACCCTCATCCAAGCATTTTTAATGGCTTAGATCAAGCCATAAATGATCAAAATGAGGTTTTATATAGATCAACCCCCTTGGATAAACTTTTAGAAATTAAAGAAGAAAGATTTTTATGTGCTTGAAAAGAAGAAAAAAAAGAAGATGAAACCTACTTGATTGAAGGTTGAGATGGCTCTAGGAATGCGTGTGGGAAAAAATAGTCCTTTTAGTTTTTTTTAAAAAATTTTTTTTATAGTGAGGGCTCTTCATCTCTAGATCTCTTTACTCTAACGAAGCTCCTTATTACTTAAGCTACATGGTATTTTAAAAAGAGAAACGGATTTAAATAAGATTATTTACTTAGTTTTAAGATGTTTTGGAAAAGAGAAAAAGAATAACCATAATTAGAAGCCGAAGGCCTAACTTCCTATATGAACAAACACACCTCTAACCAACCATCAAAAAGAGTTTTTCATACTAGCATTCAACAAATAAAATTCTTAACTATGACATCTCAAGATATTTTCTACATCAAATACTGAAAAGGCCAAGCTATATGTCCTAGAGGGGGGGTGAATAGGACTATGCCAAATTAAAATAAAATCAGCGGAAATAAAATAAACCAATAGCCTTACAATTATAAATCAATTCACAATGCTGAAATCAAATCACCTTGATAAATAAGTATTGAGAGATTGATACAAATTCAGTTCTAAGGACAACCTTACACCATAATAAACAAGGGCTTATAGTAGGACAACCTTATTTCTAGAACATCTTTTGGATCAAAGACTCAATTTTAATAGAAATAAATGAATAGCAAGGAATTGAAATTAAATGCAGAAATATAGATCTAAATTATTACAACAATCCCCACACTTGCTTGAAATGTAAATAGTTACAACATTCACATCCACTTGTACATTCCACACAATTGAATGATAAAAGATATGAAAATTAAGCAAGCATTCAATCCACAAGACAAAGAGTTATAGTGGTTCGCCTGTGTGTACACCAACTGCCTTTCAACAGCCACACAGAATGCTACTCCACTCCTAATATCCTCACACAGGGGATATTAGAGTTCACTATCAAATAGGTTTTCACAGGTTCACCCAAAACCTTTACAATTGTGTCTTTTTCACTCAGGCTTACACAATTCAAAAACCCCTCTTTTCTGAGTTTTCTGGCTCTCCTCAGATAACCAATACAATGAGATTTTTCTGGCTTAACCTCAAACAAAACCAAAAGGAATGAAATTTTACAGAATTGTAAAATACCTGGATTTCTCCTTTTCGTAGCAGCCCGGTAGAACCAATCGGAGTAGATGATTGAACGTCAAAGTTCAATTTCCAATATTCACTTTAATATGGTTCTAAATTCTAATAGATTTTAAATTTTAACTAGTTGGGCGTAGCTATATTTGATTTTGATTCCAAGAAGAAGGAATAAGGTAATTCCTCTTTTCAAATAAGATTGGAATACAGAAACAAAATCAAATTAAATAAGCTAGCAAAAAGGAATATTAAATAAGCACAACGTAGCTTAAAATAAACACAGACTTATCTCAGAGTGATCACTTGAAGTTTCTTGAATTGAATCGAGTTGAATTATGAAAACTCTGAATTTCGTGTTCAATTTATAGAAACAAAAATCGCGTCTACGACTAGTCTTAGAAACCTTCGACTGGTCGTAGCTCTAACGGATATTTGAAATATTGAGCGCGATCTTTGAAAGTCGTTCCACGACTGGTTGTGGGAAGCCTACGACTGGTCGTGGGTCACCTACGACTGGTCGTATCTCTCTACGACTGGTCGTAGGATCATAGATTAGCTTGCTGGACTTTGAGTCGTAGCCCTACGACTGGTCGAGAACGAGTCGAAGACACTCCTACGACCGGTCGAAGGACCTCCAGGACTGGTCGTAGGTGTACCAAAAAATTCTGAAAATCTTCAACAACTTAGGACTGGTCGTGGAATATCTTGGAGTAGTCGAACCAATGCTAGGACTGGTCGAACAGGAGCTAGGACTGGTCGTAGAATAGACTAAACTTATGTAAAATAAACATTTGATTTATGTATCCAAAGTAACCTACTTATAAGGTCAACCTAAGGTCAGTCAAACCTGAAATATGTCGTATGGACATTGAACTTCAACCATTCAACGAATGTAGATATTTGAACCATATCAAGCTTGAGATCTTGAACTTATTGTAGCTTTAATCTTGAGATCTTCATCAGCGTGAAATCTACTTCATGCGTTGCTTTTGAGTCTTGAAGTCATTTTTTGAGTCTTGAAGTTGTTTCTTAAGACTTGAACTTCAATATTGTAGCTTTAAACATTGATAGGATGATGAAGTACACTTTGTATTTCTTAAAGACATCCAATGTCATGAAGTGTTTATGTAGTGTCTTGAATACATATAAATCACCATACAAACACAAGACACAGATAGTTGTTTTGACACAACAAAATTTGACAACCAAAGGAGCATGAGACTATAACACTTACAATCTCCCCCTTTGTCAAATTTGTGACAAAACACCCAAATAATAATACTTCCAATAGAAATAAGAGAAGTACAGGCACAACAGGTTCAAATAGAGAATCATGCACCAATTATATAGACATCATAAGCAATATCTAGCATAACTCCCCCTGAGTAATAGCAGCACATCCATATTTAAATAGACATGAATGAAACTAATCATAATCATTAAATCCAACCAAAGCCAAAGCCTCCCAAAACTTCTCCCCCTTTTTGACACAAAATAACAAAGGAAGAAGGGCAGCAAGGATAAGGAAAATAAGAGATGGAATATAGATGCAAGAGAGCATAGTGCATAATTCAACAAAAAGTCAGTAAGCAAGCAAAGTTCAGACTAAAAGCAAAGAAAAATATTAGTTATTACAGACCAAATAAAAATTCAGTCAGAACCAGAAGAGGGAGCAGGATTAGATGGATCACTTTTGTGTAAACCCCTAGCAACCCGCCTCATATATTTGCGTAAATAAGAAAATTGAGTGTCTTGGGTAACACGAATTTGAGCCACCTGTTCTTGAAGAGAATTCAACCTCTCATCAAAATCAGAAGGCTGAAAGTCAGGATCATCAGCCGAGTCTGACTCAAGTTCTTCAAATAAATCATCCATATTTACGTCTCCAGGAAGATCACCAGCTTGATCTGCATTTCCTGCTTCAGCACCACTGTTACCAGCATCCACTTGGCCAGGAGCCAATTCTAAATTCATCTTGTTAATATTGGAATTATTAAAAGGGAGATGATGGATGGGTTTTTCTCTAACAGGCATAGCCACGAGCATATGATTGGCGAGCATAGTCATCAAATAACTAAAGGGAATATCACTATGACCTGGATGGTGACGAGACAAAAGAATGGAGTGACAAATTAACGAAGGTAGACAGATTTCGCACCAGAGATGACAGAATGCAAAACACGAACCATGAATGCAGTGAGTTCGGTTTTATTACCAGAACGCGGATATAGATTTGAGATGAAAATCCTGTGAAGCACTCTGTGTCTGGGTAACAAGTACCTTAAGGGAAGTGCATGACCTTTATGAGTCCAGTGAACATCCAAATTACACAAATCTCTAGTAAGCATTTTTCGTTCAGATTCTGAGAATTTGTCATGTAATATATGAATCAGAATGCCCTCATTATTGACAGAAATTTCCATAAGGTGAGCTATCAAATGTCGATCCACTGAAAATAAGCCTTCTTGAGTATCAATTTTAAAGGTTAAATTCTCAAGAGAAGAATCACAAATACATGCAAACATGGATTGGGCAATGGACTGGTATGCAGCTCCACCCCAATGTAAGATGTTATCCCATCCCATAGATTGCAACAGAGGAAGGATACCAAAGGAAGCAATGTGATTAACATTAACAGGACGCTCAACTATAATATTGCGCATACGCAAATCCCGTGCATCTGAAGGATCATTTTCGGGAGAGCGAAGATGACGTTGCGTAATAGATGCTGATCTAGATGAAGAGGGACCACGTGTAGTTTTCTTTTTACCCCTAGCATCCATTTTCAAAGGAGGAATCAAGGGAACTATAAGATGCAAGAAAGAAGAAGTGGGGTTTTGATAGAACAGATTTTTTAAGAGAAAACTCCAAACTTGCAATGAAAGAGCAAATAGATTCTACAAGAGTGAAATTTGAAACACCAATAACAAGAATCTGTAAGAAAATTGTAAAAGAACCACTAACCTTGAAGTATCATGAAGGTGGGTTCGACCGGTCGAGGCTAGGCTCGTTGGAGAGACAAAAGGAAATGAAGAAGAAGAGCCAAATCTCCAAAATAAAGTGAATTCACGAGTTTCACGACCGGTCGTGGATGTGTTCGACCGGTCGTATCACGACCGGTCGTGTACACTCACGACTGGTCGAGTACCGACTAAAATTTGCAATTTTTCAAATGATTTCCAAATTTAAGCAAAAAAAACATCAAACATATGTACATTATGATACACCAAAGCATGCAAATTCAATTTAAATTGCACATACCGAGATCAAACTTTAATTTATTAAACCTGCTTTTGTCGAGCGGTTTAGTGAAAATGTCCGCAAGTTGAGTCTCGGTTGAAATGTAATCCAAATATATTAATTTTTCTTCCACTAATTCACGAATGTAATGAAATCTAATGTCAATATGCTTAGTACGTGAATGCTGAACTGGATTTTTTGAGATATTTATTGCACTGAAATTATCACAAAACAAAATCATAGAATCCTGTGTAATTCCATAATCGCTTAACATACGTTTCATTCAAACAAGCTGAGTACATGCATTTCCAACAGCAATGTATTCAGCCTCAGCTGTTGATAGCGATATAGAACTTTGCTTCTTGCTAAACCAAGAAACAAGACAATTTCCAATGTAGAAACAACCACCACTGGTTGATTTCCTATCATCAATGTTTCCAGCCCAGTCAGCATCTGAGTACCCGGCTAATTAAACACTAGTCTCATGTGGATACCAGAGACCCAGTTTAGCAGAACTTGCGACATATCGCATAATCCGCTTAACAACAGTTAAGTGAGATTCTTTAGGATTTGACTGATAACGAGCACAAATACCAACACTCAAAGCGATATCTGGTCTACTTGCAGTCAAATAAAACAAACTACCAATCAAACTACGATACAATTTAGGATCCACATCATTACCTGTAGAGTCTTTTGAGAGTCTCAAAGTTGCACTCATAGGAGTATCAAAATTTTTACCATTCTTAAATCCAAATTTCTTAATTAAGTTCAGAGCATATTTGGTTTGAGAGATAAAAATTCCATCAGGTTGTTGTTTTACTTGCAACCCTAGGAAATAATTTAATTCTCCAACCATGCTCATTTCGAATTTAGACTTCATTAAATCTGCAAACTCAACAGTCATGTTAGTACAGGTTGATCCATAAATAATATCGTCAACATATATTTGAACCATTAGAATATCATCGTTATGTTTCTTAACAAAGAGCGTCTTATCAACACATCCCATCTGAAAATTATGACTCAGTAAAAACTTAGTCAGTTTTTCGTACCATGCTCTGGGAGCTTGTTTCAGACCATAGAGGGCCTTCTTAAGACGATACACATGATCAGTAAATTTAGGATCTTCAAACCCTGTAGGTTGTTCAACATATACCTCTTCATGTAAATCACCATTCAAAAAGATACTTTTTACATCCATTTGGTAAATTTTAATCTTCCTAAAACAAGCAATGGAGATAAAAAGTCTGATTGATTTAAGACGAGCTACAGGGGCAAATGTTTCATTATAGTCAATACCTTCAATTTGTGTATACCCCTGTACAACTAGCCTTGCTTTATTTCGAATAATATTTCCAAGTTCATCAGATTTATTTTTGAAAATCCATTTTGTTCCAATAATATGTTTATCTTTAGGTCTAGGAACAAGGTACCAGACATCATTTCTGACAAACTGATTAAGTTCTTCCTGCATCGCAACTATCCAGTTTTCATCCGAAAGTGCTTCTTTCACGTTAACCGGTTCTATCTGGGATGTAAAGCATACGTAGTTACATATGTCCTCTAATTGTCTACGAGTGCGCACACACAGTGAGAGGGTTTCCAAGTATTTGAGAAGTTGGATGATCTTTAACAGTCCTTAATTCAGAATTAGTTTCACTTGATGAAGTTTCTTGTTTTTCAAGTATAAGAACTTCATCATTATCTGAACTAGGGACAGGTGTATTCAAATGATCGTCAATCACAACATTTATTGACTCTTGAATCACACCGGTCCTGTTGTTCAGAACACGATATGCACGACTGTTTAAAGAATATCCTAAAAAGATCCCTTCATCACTTTTAGTGTCGAACTTTCCCAAATTTTCACGGTCACGCAAAATATAGCACTTGCTGCCAAAAACTCGAAAGTATTTGACAGAAGGCTTTTTCTCAAACCACATTTCATAAGCCGTTTTATTATTAGATTTGCAAATATAAACACGGTTAATAATGTAGCAGGCAGTATTCACTGCTTCAGCCCAGAGATTCCTAGGGAGCTTCATGCTATTTAACATAACATTTCCCATTTCTTGAAGCACTCTATTTTTCCTCTCGACAATTCCATTTTGTTGAGGAGTCTTAGGTGCAGAGAATTCATGCGATATTCCCTGATCGCTACAGAATTTCTCAAAACCGCTATTTTCAAATTCGGATCCATGATCACTACGGATCTTGTTGACTTGAGAACATTTTTCAGTTTGAATCCGTTTTATAATCTTTTTCACTTCATCAAGGGTTTCTGATTTGTCCCTCAAGAATGAAACCCAAGTGTATCTTGTATAATCATCTACGATAACTAAGATGTATTTTTTGCCACCTCGACTTTCCGTTCTTGTTGGTCCTATAAGATCCATGTGGAGAAGCTCGAGTGGTCTTGTGGTGGTATTGGAGTTCACCTTTTTGTGAGAGCTCCTAGTTTGTTTACCATACTGACATTCACCACAAATCTTGTCTACTTTTTGCATCTTAGGTAGACCTCTAATTAGTTCTCCTTTGCTCAATCTATATAAATTTCGGTAGTGTACATGTCTGAGGCATTTATGCCATAATTCTATCTCATCGGTATGGACCATGTAGCACGTTTGTTTAGATGAGCTACCATTGCTTACTATATAGCAGTTTTCAGAAGTTCTGCGACCAGTTAATATTACAGAACCCTTTTCGTTTATAATTTCACAACCTTGATTAGAAAATTTGACACTATGGTTGTTATCGCATATTTGAGATATGCTCAACAGGTTGTGTTTTAAACCCTCAACATATAAAACATTTTTAAATAAGGGAAGGTTATAGAGTTGGACCGTACCTTTGCCAATTATCTTGCAGTTGCTACCATCACCAAATGTGACTGACCCATCAGTCATATCTTTAAGATCGGTGAATAGCGCCTTGTCGCCTGTCATATGTCTGGAGCATCCACTATCTAGGTACCATTTTAAAAGGCTTGTAGCTTTGAAAGCAGTGTGAGCAACCAAACAGGCAACCTTAGGAACCCATTTCAGAACTGTTTTGGGTTTAGGAGAATAGTTGGTCTTCTTTTGTTTACAGTTGTAAGAGTGACCTACTGAGTTAGATTTTAATAGCTCCTTAAGTAAATCAACAATTTTTTCAGCTAGTGGGTTTCGAATCTGATTTTTGAAATTTATATAGCTGCTTTTGGGTTTTTGAAAAGTTTTTGTATTTTTAGAAAAAACTTGACTAGTACTTTTTCCTTTTGAGTTAGAAGTCTCTCCTTTCACAAAATTGGAAGGAGTATTCTTCTGTTTAGGAGACATGTTTTTATCATAGCCCAACCCGGATCGATCGCCACATTTTCTTGATCCGGATAATAATTTTTCTAATTTTGGATCACCTTGGGCATATCTCCATGTGTCCTTCAAACTCAGAAGAGAAGATACTTCATTTTTAAGTTTCTCATTTTCAGATTTCAAATTTTCAATCAGGGAGGTTTTGAATTCCAGATCACACTTTGATTTTTCAAAACAATCTGAAATTTGGGATTTTTCTAAAACAAGGGTTTCAAAACATTCTTTGAGTTTAAAAAACTTTTCTTTTTGAAGTTTAAGTTTGACAGCAATTTTACAACTTTCCTTATATAAGGCATTGTAAGCATCTTGAAGATCTTCATCATTTTCATGATCACTATCCAAATTTTCTTCACTTGTTGAATCATCGTGATCTGAAAAAGTAAACTTGGCTAGAGTCATAAGGGCCTTAAGTTCACTGCCCGACTCGGTTTCTGAATTTTCTGATTCAGAAGAGGCTTCAGAATCAGACGATTCATCCCAAGTAGCCAACATACCCTTCCTTTTGGATCTGTCCTTTTTAGGACATTTGTTTGCTAAATGCCCATATTCTTGACAGTTGTAACATTGACTATCTTTCAAAGACTTCCAAGTTTTAGACTTAGGTTTAGAACGTTTCTTTTCATTTGCCTTTTGAAAGTCGACTCTTTTCTTACTTTTGAAAATCTTATAAAACTTTTTCGCCAAAAGGGCCATATCATCTTCAGAATTTTCTGAATCTGAATTTTCTTGAGTAATACCTTTAGACGACTTCAAAGCAATAGATTTACCTTTAGGAGCTTTAAAACTTAATTCATAGGTTTGTAAAGAACCAACTAATTCTTCTACCCTCATATTATCCGTATCACGAAGTTCCTGGATTGCGGTTACCTTAGAATTGAACCGTTCAGGAAGAGAGCGTAGTATTTTTGCACACACTTTACTTTCTGGGATCTTATCGCCAAGACCCCACATTGAGTTTACAATGTCATTCAATCTAGTGTAAAAGTCCATAAACATTTCATTTTCCTCCATATGAATTTCTTCAAATTTAGTTGTGAGGAGTTGGACTTTAGATTTCTTGACAATTGATGTACCTTCGTGTGTCATTTCTAATATATCCCAGGCTTGCTTTGCAGTATCACAGGATATGATTCTTTTGAACTCATCCGGTGATAGTGCGCAAGTGATTGCATTTAGTGCTTTAGCATTTGCACTACTCTCATTTTTCTGAAGTGTGGTCCATTGGAAATACGGTGTAATTTTCATAGATTTTGAACCATCAACACCAGTTACTTCCATGATAGGAGGATTCCATTCAGTCACTGTGGCTTGCCACACACTTTCATCCATTGATTTGAGGAAGATCCTCATTCTGGCTTTCCAATAGCATAGTTGGAGCCATCAAAGGGTGGAGGCCTAGTAACTGAAAGGCTATCAAAATTTGACATCTTTTTATATAGCTTAGATCGTTAGCTCAGGAAATAAATCCAAATAAAAAGCAACAAAAATGAGCTATTAGGCTCTGATACCACTTGAAAAGGCCAAGCTATATGTCCTAGAGGAGGGGGGGGGGGGGGGGTGAATAGGACTATGCCAAATTAAAATAAAATCAGCGAAAATAAAATAAACCAATAGCCTTACAATTATAAATCAATTCACAATGCTGAAATCAAATCACCTTGATAAATAAGTATTGAGAGATTGATACAAATTCAGTTCTAAGGACAACCTTACACCATAATAAACAAGGGCTTATGGTAGGACAACCTTATTTCTAGAACATCTTTTGGATCAAGGACTCAATTTTAATAGAAATAAATGAATAGCAAGGAATTGAAATTAAATGCAGAAATATAGATCTAAATTATTACAACAATCCCCACACTTGCTTGAAATGTAAATAGTTACAACATTTACATCCACTTGTACATTCCACACAATTGAATGATAAAAGATATGAAAATTAAGCAAGCATTCAATTCACAAGACAAAGAGTTATAGTGGTTCGCCTGTGTGTACACCAACTGTCTTTCAACAGCCACACAGAGTGCTACTCCACTCCTAATATCCTCACATAGGGGATATTAGCGTTCACTATCAAATATGTTTTCACAGGTTCACCCAAAACCTTTACAATTGTGTCTTTTTCACTCGGGCTTACACAATTCAAAAACCCCTCTTTTCTGAGTTTTCTGGCTCTCCTCAGATAACCAATACAATGAGATTTTTCTGGCTTAACCTCAAACAAAACCACAAGGAATGAAATTTTACAGAATTGTAAAATACTTGGATTTCTCCTTTTCGTAGCAGCCCGGTAGAACCAATCGGAGTAGATGATTGAATGTCAAAGTTCAATTTCCAAAACTCACTTTAATATGGTTCTAAATTCTAATAGATTTTAGATTTTAACTAGTTGGGCGTAGCTATATTTGATTTTGATTCCAAGAAGAAGGAATAAGGTAATTCCTCTTTTCAAATAAGATTGGAATACAGAAACAAAATCAAATTAAATAAGCTAGCAAAAAGGAATATTAAATAAGCACAACGTAGCTTAAAATAAACACAGACTTATCTCAGAGTGATCACTTGAAGTTTCTTGAATTGAATCAAGTTGAATTGTGAAAACTCTGAATTTCGTGTTCAATTTATAGAAACAAAAATCGCGTCTACGACTGGTCTTAGAAACCTTCGACTGGTCGTAACTCTAATGGATATTTGAAATATTGAGCGCGATCTTTGAAAGTCGTTCCATGACTGGTCGTGGGAAGCCTACGACTGGTCGTATCTCTCTACGACTGGTCGTAGGACCATAGATTAGCTTGCTGGACTTTGAGTCATAGCCCTACGACTGGTCGAGAACGAGTCGAAGACACTCCTACGATCGGTCGAAGGACCTCTAGGACTGGTCGTAGGTGTACCAAAAAATTTCAAAAATCTTCAACAACTTAGGACTGGTCGTGGAATATCTTGGACTAGTCGAACCAATGCTAGGACTGGTCGAACAGGAGCTAGGACTGGTCGTAGAATAGACTACACTTATGTAAAATAAACATTTGATTTATGTATCCAAAGTGACCTACTTATAAGGTCAACCTAAGGTCAGTCAAACCTGAAACATGTCGTATGGACATTGAACTTCAACCATTCAACGAATGTAGATATTTGAACCATATCAAGCTTGAGATCTTGAACTTGTTGTAGCTTTAATCTTGAGATCTTCATCAGCGTGAAATCTACTTCATGCGTTGCTTTTGAGTCTTGAAGTCATTTCTTGAGTCTTGAAGTTGTTTCTTAAGACTTGAACTTCAACATTGTAGCTTTAAACATTGATAGGATGATGAAGTACACTTTGTATTTCTTAAAGACATCCAATGTCATGAAGTGTTTATGCAGTGTCTTGAATACATATAAATCACCATACAAACACAAGACACAAATAGATGTTTTGACACAACAAAATTTGACAACCAAAGGAGCATGAGACCATAGCACTTACAAATACTACCAATCACATGATTCTATTTATATCAAAATTTGTGGACCACATGTATGAATGGCCCATGGTCAAATCTAGAAACAATTCAATGAGTTCACTTTCAATTGGTGATTTTCACTAGAGTTTTACCAAGGATATCACACTTGTCATGTGTAGAAAAAAGAAAGTAAAGACTTGTGATCTTTTTCCAAGGTTCATGATCGTGTGACCCACATGCACAAAATGGTAGGTATAGGTCTCAAATTATAAATACATGAGAAATATAGGTTTTGTTTTTAGATATGGAAATCTAGATCTTAGATTTATTTCTTGCAAGTATATCAATTAAGTGATAAAATTGTCACATTCCAGAAATAGTATGTTACCAAATATAAAAGGTTTTGGAAAAAGTAAAAAAATAAAAATAAATCATTTTTTCCTAAGATATTATACGTATGCGCTAGTCGTTACACGAC
This sequence comes from Magnolia officinalis, assembly GCA_021015155.1. Lineage (NCBI taxonomy): Eukaryota > Viridiplantae > Streptophyta > Magnoliopsida > Magnoliales > Magnoliaceae > Magnolia > Magnolia officinalis. The sequence continues at coordinate 65,543,256 of JAJHSJ010000004.1, forward strand.
ACCAAAATCATCATTTAGGAACGGTTTAAAACCGTTCCTAAATGAGTTGTCACAAAAAAAAAAAAACAGGAACGATTCAGAACCGTTTTGGGTACCGTTTCAAATTTTAGAAACAGAATTTTAGGAACAATTTTAAACCGTTCTAGGGCCAACGATCACATTTTGGGAACAAAATTTTAGGAATAGTTTTAAACTGTTCTTAATGTTGCAAACGGTCAAATTTTTAGATGGAATTTTAGGAACAATTTTAGATAAACACACGAAATTTAAGGTCAAAGGAAATAAATTAACAAAAGTTTATTACATTCCATCAAAATAGAGATTAATCCAAAGAAAAACATAAGAAGCAGAGAGGTCATCTTAAGACTGCAACTAAGTTCATTTATCTAAAAATATCTACAATGTTGAGTAACAAGGCATCAATGTACACAGGGTAGAACATGCGCACCTAGAACCGTAAGATTTTCATTCGCATCCAAAAAGCCCCAATGATTTTCAAATATTCAACAACATTTTGAACCTGCAAGATAAATGTCCTTCAGTAAATGTTGCAACACGAGCCATGTAGATAGACACTGTGGGGCAAACAGAAGTGGAGGGAAGTTAAGGAAATGCTACCAAATTCCTCAAAAAAAAAAATGTTGAGGTTGCACAGTAGTTGCCATGCAGGTCATTCAATGAAAATATGCAAGCAGAAAGAAAAGCATATCACAATCTACACATACTGACAGTAGTTCAGGCGATTGTAAGGCCCTAAATAAGAACTCTGAAATGCTTCCAAGCTGCAGACTCTTAATTTGCAAGCAAAGAGATTGTAGAGGTGTCCTTAGAAGTTTCAACAACTGGTAATCTGCAAATGCATCATATACACATCTGGGATAGAGATGTATGCATTATCAATTAATAGAATTGATAGAAGAAAGATCAGATTGTAATATATTTCTTCATTTGCTTACTATGCATAAATGTCATTTTTGAATGCTATTGTAAGCCTCTAATCATGGCTGGTCAAATGAAAACAAAACAATTGTTCACTAACTAAAACCACAAGTTTAGAGGGAAAAGGAAAAAAAAAAAAAGGTCAAGGTATATATAGAGAATATAAAATCAGTACATACCACAAACCACACCAACTCTTTCATTACAAGAGCTTTTGTACAATCATGCTTCTTCAGAGTTTCGTGGACTCTGGCTTGGACCTACAGTAGAAACAAAAGAAATCAAAACAAGATCTAATATGCTAACTGAATGACTTCATATAGTTTGGGATCTCTGGATTCCTAATAGGGCTATCAATTATTATAGATTTAACATTTTAGACCTGAACAAAATTGAAAGAAAAGAAAGAAAATACTAAGTTAATCTACTGAAAATGATAACCTTGGTTTGGAGGTAAGCATGTTCATTGTCATGCCCCAAACTCGGAAACCGGACTCATAAAATTCCTGATCGCCGAATCCGGCACCGACAGCCTTCGTAGTGCCCCATTCTCTACTCCCGGCACCCATACGCCAGATTTCGATCATGAGATCCTACAAAGAGGATTTTCCAATGTACATTTAACTCATAATAAGCATAACCACAAGTTTACCCAAATCACAAAGGCAACATCATCACCACACATCCACTAATAAAAATATTTGAATACAGTACATGAAGGGGAAATACATATATCGAAAATCAAAGCTCTAGAAGACCGCTGCACGCTCCAAGCTCAACGCTGTTGCGACATGATGTCACCTGCACGCATCTATCGTGCATTAGCTTATAGAAAGCTTAAAGGGTGGTATAAGTGTGTGCGCAAGGTAAGAGCTAAGTATACAAATCCTGACGGGTCCACGAATGCAGTGGCGCAGGAACTGCGGGGGCCTCTAACATAGGTACAGCAAGCTCAGGCGGGGGAACGGGAGCAACTGGAGGTGGAATGAGAACCTCGGGAATAGGATCCTCAAGAGGTGGAGCGGGATGCGCTCGGGTCGCTCGGGTACCACGGGTGCCTCTTGTACCTCGTCTAGGCGGCATGGTCTACAGAAAGAACAAAGACGTCTCTTAGCCTTGAGAATAGAACCCTCGAAAGCTCAGACATTAGAGAACCAAATCAAAAGAGTACGCACTCGGAACACTACTTGTCCTAAGCTCGAAGCAGATATGTGATGTTGTCCTGAGTTATTCTCGGGTTATGCTCTGATACCAACTCCTGTCATGCCCCGAACTCAGAAACAGGGCTCACAAAATTTTCGATCGCTGAATTCGGTGCTGACAGCTTTCGCAGTACCCCATTCTCGGCTCTTGGCACCCATTTACCATGTTCCGATCCTGGGATCCTACAAGGAGGATTTCTATAACGTAAGTCTGTTTCATAATCAACATAACCAAGATCATCACTCACAAATAATAACCACAGGAACATCATCACAAAATTCACTAAAAATAAAAACTTTCACAATACAAGGCGCACAGAGGGAAAGATACAATGGCTATAATAAAACTCCAAAAGCTCCGCGACACGCTCTTGCTCCTGCTCAGCTATTGCCTAGCGTCACCTGCACGCATCAATCGTACATAAGCTTATAGAAAGCTTAGAGGGTGGTGTAAGTGTGTGTAGGACAGGTGTCAAATATGCAATATCAGAGTATGCGGAATATGCTGACAAGACCATGAATACCACCAGCCATAACAAGTCTATGTAATACAAGGCAGGAATGCCATCAGCCATACCAAGGCTATGCAATACAAGGCAAGAGTACCATCAGCCATCCCAAGGCTATGCGATGCGGGGTTTATATAGCCAAATGCCATATGCAATATGCAATGCGATCATGCTAGTCCTCATATCAAGTCCATATATCAGTACGGTTCCTCTCTGAAAAATCACCGGAGTCAAATATACTCCACACTGACTGCCGTCTCCTTAGCCACGTAGCCTAGCGAGCGGAAGAGGCCTCACTATCTGCCTGTAATCTGCCAATACCTACTCTGCTTGTCGATAACGGACCCATTTACGAGCTGGTCAAACTCAGCCTAGCTTATAGTCCCCTCATTCGAGTGGGTAAGGCCACAACCCCTTCCAACTAACCACGACACAGTGGGAGACGTGGCCTAATGGTATTCAGCACCAGTGCTCATGTTTTCACTCGGTCTAGACATTGGAGCATCTCTTGGTACCAAAAAGGTTCTGGGACTTTCACCAAGGACCACCTAGGTGCCCACAGTGCTAGGATCAAGCATTTTCGGTGTCCAAATCTTGCTATCCACGATGTGCCCGTGGAGGCTACGCCCTGATGATGATAGGGCGAATTATAACCGTGCCATACAAATGCGAGATGCATGAATCATAACAATCAATCATGCATCAGTCCTGCACATACAACACGCTCATGTGGGGCAACTCCATCACTCAGGGAGTCCAATAAACAGCCTGCCCAATGGCACATAGCATAATCAATCACTCCTCAACCAAGCATACATATGATGCATATGAAGATGACTAAACATAACATGCATTGATGTTGTACTCTCCTCGTAGCAAGGTCAGGTCTAAGTACTTAGACGATTCTACATAGTATGGAAGAAGCATAACCAATAGTGGGGCCCAACAGTTTTGGGTAGCCCACAAAGTCTAGGTAAGCAATACTATGGGCCCAATAGATGAGAATGGGCCTAACAAAGGGTTTAAAGAGGTTCATAATGTGGACATTTAACCACCATTGTTCCCTAGAAGGCAACCCAATAAGGAATCTAGCTAAAACAAGGCCCATGGCCCAGATACAACTATGAAAAGAAAATAGGCGGCAATCCATAACATCTTATACCACATGATGGGGCTCAAGAGACGGCCCAGAGCCTACATACATCAACATGGGCTCAATGGGGCAAACCATGGCCTAAGTATCATGGCCAACGAATACATGCATTATGATGGGCCTCATGGGCAGCCCATATGCCCAAATACATAGTAAGGCATATCCAAGATTTGCCAAGATGGGCCTTACAATTCAGCCCAAGACTGGTCAAGATATATGGGCAACAAGGATCCAATTACATGCAACATATCATCCCACAAGGTCCAACACAATAGTTAAGCAACCCATACACAAAACTGGGCTCAAGGTTAGATGTCCAATTCAATTGGGCCTACTGGACTTCCAAAAATCTGGATTGTCGTGGTCCTCAAACAATCAACCAAAGGTGGGCCTCACAAGGCACTAATGGGGTCCAATATTCTCAGAAAATACAAGTATGGTGTGTGTGTGTATACAACACTCTCAATCTGGTGGGCCTCACATCTTCACAACATCCAGCTACATGTAAAAATTTCTTTAAGGCCTTGCTGGATATTCAGCCCGCCCAACTTCCTGGGCCTGTTGGGGTCCAGTAGATGGTAAATCTGAATAAAATAGATACTCCATGGTGACCTATACATGTCACAGTGGGCCCCACCAAATGGAAGGTGAGAATACAACACATATATCAAAGTGGGCTTGCTGATGGACTACAAGTCCAGCAGCACCCCAAATGGCTTGGACGTCCTAATGGGGCTGGACGGTTAGCCCTACAAATACCCAAGGTGGACCCCACTTGTGGACATTCCACCAGGGGGTGGACCACATCCAAGTGGGCCACACAAAGGCGAGTACGGCATGGACCACACACATAATCAAGGTGGGCCACATGGGGGAAAACGGCCAGCCCTTGCTGGATGTTAGCCTAGCTGAAACGTCCAGCAGGTGGGCTGCTGGCCTAGCAATGGTAACCCCAAAAATGGGCGGTCCGGATGGTCCACATACACCTGAGGTGGGTCCCAGCAAGGTGGGCCACAAGGAAGGTAAGGGGAGAAGCCATATATACATACAAACACGAATTAAAAATCTGACAACAAGTTTTGAAAATAAAATGTTACTGTCCCCATCTTGTACACCCAATGGAGTGGGCCCATGCCTGACCAATCAAGGGGAGAATGGGTGGATTACAAGTACCCATGGATGAACAACAAGTGGGGTCCACATGAGTTGTCCACCTCCCTAAAAATCAAGCTGATATATATGTTTGTCCTTCATGTAGGACTGCTGGACGGTCCAGAAACTTGGACCGTCTGTAACGCCCTGAAAATCGGGGGTCGAGTAGCAACTCAACACCTAAGTTCCAAAACATCACTTATGCAACATGAATGCTTATGATTGAATGTTGTCTATGTTAGTGCAATAATCATGAGTGAGATTATACCAAAACAGTAATTCATACTCCAGATCAAGTTATAAAACACAAGCGGAAGACTGAAAGATGTATATATATATATATATATATATATATATATATATAAAGCTAGAAATGTCACAATCGGTCTCCAGAGTATGAACACTTTACTGAGTCATCATATACATGTATTTGTTTCAAAAATCAAAATGCCAAAAATGGTACAACTATAATGGTACACCCTGTAGCCCTGTCATCTGAATGGCCTAAGCGTAGCCTCTAGAGAACTGCATGTAGGAGAACTCATCCTAATCATCATAGTAATCAGGCTCAGCCTCCTGTGTCTCGTCAATACCTGCATCTAAGACAGAGTTTGGTGGGTGTCTAGAACACCGTCCTGTAACGTGGGAGTGAGTAACTAACTCAGTGGAACAATAAAGCATAGGTTAACCTGTTATCAATTCAGTCAAGCAGTAATGATAAAGCAGTACAATCAAACACTCCTAAATACTCTTATTAATGTAAGTATGAATGCAGTCATGATGCATGCCCTCGCCAATGCTCCCTCATGTGACACCATCTTACGTCCGCGGCATGCGTTCATCCCTCAGTGCTCCACATCTTTCAGGCACATGCAGTGCTATGGTATGGCGTGATTACCTAGTTATTATTAGTTCTTTTCATACAACTGTATTGGAAAACTAAGGTACCTTCCTTATATCATTCCCAAACAATGATCCATTCTAGGGTCGTCAGTCCTAGATAATCTCATACGATCATGCGGTTCTAAGTCGCTGTAAAGGGCTGTCAGGGCTGCTACACGCACTCGTTACACCACTCCCCCATCACCTTATCAATACAGGCCTAGTTTATACTCTATTTACTACGGGAAGGCTCGTCGCCTCTCCGCAGATTCAGAGTATGCTCGAGGTCACTACAAAGGGCTCGTCACCAATCAGTGTAGGCCGACAACTCGAATACAGTGTCCCATACCACCGTATTCGGCTCACGAGTCTGAGTTGCTCACTGGTCACTACGGGGAGGCTCGTGGCCTCAGCGTAGGCCGACAGCTCAGCCACGGTGTCCCATACCACCATGCCCGGCTCATGAGTCTTAGCGGATCGAGGTACCAAGGTTAACGGGGTTACACTGGTAAGTTTGGTATCCTAGGTTCAAGCAGTAACGTCCAAACATTGTGAACATACATTAGATAGATCGGGTTACGTGACGAGCTCGACTAGCACGAGCGCACAACCAGCTGAACGATATGAAGTGCATGAGCACTTCGCGTGGCCTAACCACTGTTACCAACCGAAGTACGACTCGGGTTCGTCAAACACATCCTACGTGGCGAAATGAATCTCAGCCACGACTTCAACCTGTTACCGATTGTCTGGACTATCACATAGCCCCAATCACATTCAAGTCATAACCAGAAAGCATGTATAATAGTCAAAGCAGAATTAACAAAGTAATTCAAACATGTTAACAAGCATGTTATAAAGCACAATACAAACAGGAAATACAACACATACATTTCATGAGTAAGCGGTTAACTTAAATAACGTACATGAAGGAAATCATACACATTACTAAGGTAGTTGAGAATTCTATCTCAACACCTACCTAAAGCACAATCATCTAAGTACTTACTCTTACAGACATTTTCACAAACACTTAGAATACACTCTTTTAACATACATAGCGTATACTAGTAAAAACATGTATTAGGGCGAACCCTTTCGCCAAGTAAGTATTATACACATATATAGCATGTTCATACAGTAATTAATCATGGCAAACACACTTTCAAAATTTGTACGTATACGATATTTTCTACAAATATACTAAATACACAATTTGCCATAATTTACATTCGCAACTGAAACGCAAAACGAACATCAGATTGTGCATGTACAATAACACCCAGATCATGAATCTACCATTATCTGACATTGAAAGCGTTGAAAACCATATCCTATACGTCTAAAGTCCGCACCTTACGCCGTAGAAACGTAACGAACTTAACAGAAACTCTACACCTTCGTCAACGTCGATACGACGACCTATATCACAAGGTAAGTCAGCTACTTCGCTACTTGCACCAATAGAAACCTTAAAATAGGTTAGGGTTAGGGTTTTCTTACCTAGAAATGAAGTCGGAATCGCCGGAAAAGCGATTAGATCGTGATGGTTAAGCACGTATAGCACCAGGGTAGGATAACAGGAAGATTCTCCCACTTCTCTCACACTTTCTCTCTCTTTCTTCTCTTCTCTCTCCTAGGTTTTCTCAAATTCGTATGGTGAGAATGAAAGAGGGTTTAAGGTCCTTATATAGGCTTAAAACTCACTAAATTAGACTCAGGGTCAAGGCATACTTAGGTTATGTCCAAAGCGGGTCTGTTCCGTCTCAACTGAACACTTTCTCTCTCTTTCTTCTCTTCTCTCTCCTAGGTTTTCTCAAATTCGTATGGTGAGAATGAGAGAGGGTTTAAGGTCCTTATATAGGCTTAAAACTCACTAAATTAGACTCAGGGTCAAGGCATACTTAGGTTATGTCCAAAGCGGGTCTGTTCCGTCTCAATGGAGCACTTCTGGAGCCCCCCTTGAGCAGAAGGTCGGACTTAAGCTCACTGATCTTGGATCTAGGTCAAGTTAAGTTTTCATTCCAGTCGGGTTTCCAGATCGCACGTGGCGGACCAGTTTCAATTCAACGGTCACAGAAACTCGATCGGGGTTATAAATACATAGACATGTATGAGAAATGTTTCCTGATCCGAGGGTGTATTTGGGTCAGATTCCGACGGTCTGATTGCTTATATTTGGCCCGTAAACATCAAGTCTCAGATTACTTAAATTTGATTTAATTTCTAAATAAAACCAGGTTTTCTCACACTCCTCACTCCGGGCTCAAACGAATAGCCGTGGGACACTATCTAGATTTGATCTCCGAGATGGTTTCAAGCCTAGCAAGGCGGTCCTAAACGCTTAATCTCATGGTCATCGGACTTTCGACGTACAGTCCAGATCCGATACGGAGTTTCAATGTACTCCCGAGAGCAACTGAGTAATGAGATTGATCCTAGATTTTAGGGTAACCTGGCGTCAATGATTCTATAAGTTTTGGGTCTTGTAGATCGTATTTAAAGCGATTTAAACGGATTTCGTGGCTAATCCAGTTTAACACTTGGTTAACTTTGTCTAATTTCTAAAGGATTTGATCTTTAGTGATTTCTGCCTGAGGTGGTACTCGGGTCTTTGTACAGAATTTTTCGAGACGTTACAATCTACCCCCCTTAAAGAAAATTTTTTTCCTCAAAATTAGTACCTTTTCGTACTCCTCGAGAAGTTGAGGGTAGTTATTTCTGACCTTGGCTTCTGTCTCCCAAGTAACTTCTTCTTCTGTATGATGCGTCCACAGTACCTTTACCAGTGAAATGACCTTGCTACGTAATACCTGCTCCTTCCTGTCTAGGATACGTGTCGGACACAGTACATATGTAGCATCCTCGCTCAACTGTACCTGCTCCCAGCTGATGATATGTGAAAGATTAGGGACGTACTTCTTTAGCATGGATACATGAAATACGTTATGCACACCCGCAAGTGGAGTGGGCAAAGCAAGACGGTATGCCACCACTCCTACTCGATCAAGTATCTGAAATGTGCTAATGAACTGCGGCGTAAGCTTCCCCTTCTTCCCAAACCGAAGGACTCCCTTCATAGGAAAAACTCTGAGGAATACATGATCTCCAACCTTAAACTCAAGTGGTCGCCGCCTCGTATCGGCATAACTCTTCTGTCTGCTCTGGGCCATCAGAAGTCGACGTCTGATAATGTCGATCTTCTCCTAGGTCGCTTGTACTAACTTTGGGCCAACCAAACTACGTTCGCCAACCTCTACCCAGCAATGCGGTGCTCGGCAAGGGCGCCCGTACAAGGCCTCGTAAGAAGCCATACCAATACTTGCCTGAAAACTGTTGTTGTAGGCGAACTCTGCGTACGGGAGACAGTCATCCCAACTATCCTTGAAATCCAAAACACAAGCCCGTAGCATATCCTCCAAAATTTGATTCACCCGCTCTATCTACCCGTCAGTCTGAGGGTGAAACGCAGTACTGAACTTCAACTTCACACCCACCGCTTCCTGGATATGAGTCCAGAAGATAGATGTGAATCGTGTGTCTCTGTCTGACACAATCTCCAAGGGAACTCCATGCAGATGCACTATTTCTTTAATGTACAACCTAGCCAAGTCGTCTGCAGAGTTCGTCACTCTGATAGGGAGAAAATGAACCGATTTGGTTAATCGATCCACGATCACCCAAATAGAGTCATAACCCTTTCTCGTCTTCGGCAGCCCCGAGATGAATTCCATAGAGATGAAGTCCCACTTCCATTCAGCTATGGGCATGGGCTGAAGGAGTCCAGGAGGTCGGCGATGCTCGGCCTTGACCTACTGACACGTGAGACAACGTGAAACATACTCTGCGATGTGGACCTTCATATTGTTCCACCAATATGACCGCTTCATATCCTGATACATCTTCGTACTACCAGGATGCATCGCGAGCTTCGATTTGTGGGCAGTCTCGAGAAGCTCCTGTCTCAAGTCCTGAATATCTAAGACGCATAGGCGGCCACGGTATCGTAGGCCCCCATCTGTGCCAACTCTCCACTCGGAGTCCATAACATCGTTAGCTTGCTCTCGAAGCTCAGACAAACGCTCGTCGCCCTTCTGAGCCTCGATAATCCGATCATCAATAAGTGGCAACACCCGAACGTGTGCAACACACTCGAATGGCTCCTCCACTGTGAGTTTCTGCTCGAAGTCCCGCATAAACTCCAACATATCTCACTCTGCTATCATCAGCGGAGCCGCAAATGCTATAGCCTTCTTGCGACTCAACGCGTCTGCCATAAGGTTGGCCTTGCCAGGATGGTAGGAAACCTCGAACTTAAAGTCCTTCAAGGTCTCCATCCATCGGCGCTGCTTCATATTCAAGTCCCGCTGAGTGAATATATACTTAAGGCTCTTGTGGTCGTAGAAAAGCTTGAACTCCTCTCCGTAGAGGTAATGTCTCCAGAGCTTCAATGTGAATATGACCGCTGCTAACTCAAGGTCGTGCGTAGGGTAATTCTCCTCGTGCTTCCTTAATTGTCTTGAGGCATACGCAATCACCCTGTCCTTCTGCATAAGGACACAACCCAAACCAACGTGAGATGCGTCAGTATATATAGTGTTCTTAACCCCTTGCTCTGACAATACTAGCATAGGGGCGGACGTCAGTCTGTCCTTCAGCTCCTAAAAAGCTGCCTCCGCCTTCTCATTCCAGGAGAACTTCAGATCCTTCCGTGTCAACTGTGAGAACGGTCTGGCTATCTTCGAGAAGTCTCGAATGAATCGTCGGTAATAGCCTGCCAGGCCCAAAAAACTCCTCACCTCAGTAACCGAACCAGGCTGCTTCCAGTCCTGAACGACGGTTACCTTAGCCAGGTCCACTGCTATCCCTTCCTTGGACACCACATGTCCCAGGAACTTGACTTCCTCCTGCCAGAAGTCGCACTTCTTATACTGCGCGAACAACTGGTTTTTCCTCAGAGTATCTAGGACTGCCTGTAAGTGTTCCTCATGTTCCTCCCAACTCATGGAGTATATTAGGATATCGTCGATAAACACGATGACGAATCGGTACAGGAATGGCCGAAATGCCCGGTTCATCAAGTCCATGAACATGGCTGGTGCGTTCGTGAGACCGAACGACATCACAAGAAACTCGTAATGCCCAAAACAGGTCCTGAAGGCCGTCTTTTGCACGTCTTCGTCCCTGACGCGCAACTGATGATACCCTGACTGTAAATCGATCTTCAAAAAATACTTTGCCCCCTTCAACTGATCAAACAGGTCGTCTATCCTGGGCAAAGGATATTTATTCTTCACGGTCAACTGGTTCAACCTACGGTAATCAATACATAACCGTAGCGACCTGTCTTTCTTCTTGACAAACAACATAGGTGCTCCCCAAGGAGACACACTGGGTCGTATAAAGCCCTTCTCTACCAGTCCATCAATCTGTTTCCTCAATTCCTCCATCTCACATGGAGGCATGCGATACATCGGTAATGAGATGGGTGTCGCACCAGGCACAAGATCAATGGTGAAGTCGATCTCGCGCCGAGGAGGCAACCCAGGAATCGGTTCAACACATCCGCAAAAGCCTGAACTACAGGCTTATCCACAAGCGTCGGAACATCAGTAACCTCCAATGAAGAAGCGAAACACCACAACCGAGAAGTGTGACTGACTTGAACAGGGAAAGTAAAAGCCGTGCCCTCTGGTTCGTTGGCTGTAACCATCCTAGTCTCGCAATCGATCTCTGCTCGCATCTCAGTAAGCTAGTCCATACCGAAAATGACGTCGTAATGGAATAGGGGGGCGACGATCAGGTCGATTAATATAGTTCTGCCACCCAAGTCTATCGGGCAGCCCTCACGCATACTAGTAACATCAGAGAAAGTCCCTGTGGCAGTGATGACCCTCACTCCCCTCATAGGAGCAGTGATCAACCCCAGTCGCTTGACTGCCGTGCATGAGATCATAGAGGTAGTGGATCCTGTGTCCACCAGCAAGAAGATAGGAATACCTTGGATGCGTACAGTGACCTTGAAGGCCATAGGTGCTGAAGGTGCTGTCTCTGGCTCCTCCGCTATAAGTGCATGAATGCGTGCCTGCTGAGGTTGGTTGGGTTGAGGCAACATAGGTCGCTGTGGCGGCCTAAAACGAGGTGCAGGAGGTCTGAAGGATGGATGTGCAGGTGCTGTTCATAGTGGTGGAGCCGATAAAGCCTGAGGGCAAGGACGATCAATCCGCTGCGGTGGTGCAAACCCTCTGTCTCTCAGCCGTGCGAAGCAACTCTCTGCAAGGTGACCCGATTTCCTGCAGTAAGAACAGGTCACACCTGGATGCCTCATCAGAACTGCTGGCGCCACAATCCTGGGAGGAGAGTCAATACGAGGCCTCTTACCGAGGAATGACTTACTTTGGATATCTGGTCGTGTCCTAGGAATCATAAGGCCACGAGAACGTGTCAGTCGCTCAACATCCTACTCTGCGCGCATAGACATATGAACCAACTCGGCATAGGAGGGTATGCTGACACAACATATCTTCAACCGAATAAGAGATCACAAGCCCTCAGAAAAATGTCGTATCTGCATCTGTTCATCAGCGAGTATCATAGGGACGTATCTGCCCAGCTCAGTAAATCGATGCTCGTACTCGGTAACTGTTATGCCTCCCTGCCTAAGGCGTAAGAACTCATTCTCCCTCTCATGTCGGTAGGTCTGAGGGTAGTACTTTTCGTGGAAACGAAACTCGAAAGCTGCCCAGGTCCATACATAGCCAACTGCGACTGTCCGTAGGACACCATCCCACCACATACTGGCCTCCTTCTCAAACATAAATGTGGCCAACTCAACTTGCTCTGACTCGGTGCAATGCAGCATCCGTGGCATCTTGGAGATGCGGTCTAGCCAATATTCAACCTCCCCGGGTCTGTGAGAACCCGTAAACATAGGAGGCCTCAAGCGCTGGAATCGCTCAAGAAGGCTACTAGTACCCAAATGCCCCGTAGGGTATGTAGTAGGTGCAGGCAGAGCCACATCCTCAGCCTAAGCAGAAGGCTCTGCAGTCTCAGTAGGACGTGTAGATAGTGAAGGTGGAGTCGCACTCCTACCCTGAGATAAGGCCCCTGCAATAGTGGCCAAGAGCTGCTGCTGCTGCTGATGCTGCACCTGTTACTACTGCTGCTGCTGCTGATGCTGCACCTGTTACTACTGCTGCTGCTGGGGCATCATCATCAATAACTGCTCCAACCTATCCATAAGTGGGGCAGGCTGAGGCACGTACTGCGTCGAGGAAGACGCACGGTTCTGCTCGCGAACCGGTGGTGTATAAGGTGGTAGTCCAGCTGTAGGATCAGTGGAAGGCTGAGATGTAGATAACTCTCATGATCCGGGCCCAAACCAGGGTCCATACGACCATCTCTGTGGGAAGGAGCCTGGTCCATCATATCAGTGAGTGCGAGATGTGCCGTGCTCCGCGTATATTTTCGTGGCATGCCCTATACAACATAGGGTGCAACGCATGTCAGATGAAGCATAGCAACACAATACACAATCACTTAAGCATTCCACACACTTCATAGCAAAAGAGGTTGTATGTATTTCATTACCAAAATTGTCATAATACATGGAATACAAAATTGCATAAATCATGACAGGAGATGCATGGGAGCTAATACAACCAAAGCCACAAACATCCAAAACATTCTACCAACTACTACACCCAACAACATGAAAACATAAGCATCCTAAGGCGGTAACCAAAGCAAAATATAAGACTACAGTATGGATGACTAGGCATCCGAGTCTGGCGATGGAGGAGGGGCACCCTTATCCTGCAGATAGCACAGGATAGTCTTCAACGTGCGAGTTACTTTCTTAAACTTGTGCTTCACAAGGCCCCGAAGATCCATGACATCCTGTCGTAGGACAGCCTGACCTGTCGTAGCTCAGCATGATCCTCCTCCAATCGAGCAATACAAGCATCCCAAGCAGCCTGATCAGCGCCCTGCACCGGTGGAGTAGGAGGGGAGCTCTCCTCCGTATCCTGGGCCTCTTCTTCCTCTTCTTCCTGTTCTATCTCAGCTCCATCTTCTTCTTCATTCTCTTCTTCCTCGCTCTCCGTCTCATCATTGCTCTCTTCAAGTCGAGCTTGGCGTTGCCGTGGCCCGATCTCCATCTGGTTGAGGGTAGCCTCATTGATGTGATGAATCGGCACCGGCATCTCCGCCCCAAGACTGTAGCCAAACTGATGTGCAATCTTACATATGAGCCGGTCGAAGGGGAGCCAGTCAGTCCTTTTAGCGGAGCGTGTAGTCTTAATTATCTGTCGCAGCACGAACGTAGGCACGCACAGGTTCGCTCTCTGCCCACTTGATACAGGAAATCTACCATGAGGCGCGTACATTCACTACGATTGCTCCACTTGGGGTAAACGTTGAATGTGAAGATGTGATGGAGCAAACGGAAGTCGTTAGACATTTCAGTCGCTAGAAGACTTTTGTTCGGCTGCCACTCGACCAGTCGGCCACCACAAAGGAAACGTGTGCGACGATCCCTTTCATGTACAATCCTCAGATTTAGCTCGCTAGCATGCATCTCGACAAGGAGCACATTCAGAAGCCGAGATATCAACCTGACATCAACTGTGGCCAATTGATCCTATCCACATGGGATCTTGAACTGCAATGGTTCGAGTGTAGGTTCGTGAATGTTGGCATAGAAAGCTCGGACAGAGTTCGCATTGGCGCGATACTCGCCATTAAATAGTGGACCCTAATGGGCCCCTTCCATGAACTCGAACAACAGATATTCTCCAAAGAGCCGCCCATCCACTTGAGCTTCGAAAAGGACCTTACAGTCCTCATAAACTCCATGAGACAGCTCCGCCAACTGAGCCCTTTCAGCAGGAACCTGGAGATCAAGATTCCGCTTCGTCCGAAACTCCTGAGCGGTGCTTGTGCTAGCGGCAGCGCCTCTTGGCCTCCTCGAACGCGTAGGGCAGCTAGGCCTAGCTTCATCCGCGGCTCCCTTTCTCTTTCCCATGAGAGAAAGGACGGTGGAAACTGAGAAAATGGCCGCAACGAACTCGAAGAAGGCCATGACAAGTGAAGAAAAAGAAGGAATAGGGCTGGAGTTTCTGGTTCTCCACGAATCTGAGCCTCAACAGTGGTTGTAAAGGCCCAAATGACAGGGTTTGAAGAAAGAAAATGAAGAGATGGGATGTGTTGAGAGTTTACATGACTTTGAGCTTCAAATGAGGGGGTGTAGGAGCTCAAATGAGAGAAAACAGAAAGAGTAGAGGGTAGGTGTTGCTGTAATGATGGAGGGGTGTGGGTTTTAACAGAAAATGGCAGAGTGGGTGATTGGAGGGAAGGTTTGAGAGAGAAAAATGAATTTTTGAAGGAAAGTGAGGGCTTGGAGGGGGGTTTGTGAAGGAGGTATACATTTGGGGTGGTTTTAAACCACGACCCATGTATCAGGGGGTCACCCTAGGCCCCAAAGTGCGTCGGCCCAACCGGCCCGCCCGGGCCAGCCCGTTAACCAGCGAGGCCTCGCCAACTCGGCGAGGTCCTCGCCACTCCCTGGACTGTTCGGCGATGCCTCGCCATTTAGGCGAGGTCCTCGTGACCCCTAGGCCCTAAAATGATGTGGGGTCCACCCTGGGTCCCTCGGATTTGTGTGGATAGGCCCCCAACTCCGTTTTGAGTTATTTCAGGTAGTTTTGGGATGTTTCTGATACATACCTGTATGTACCAATTTCTAACGGCGGGGATGGGGTGAATTGTGATTTAAACCCGTTGTTTGACGGTCTAGAAGTGTTTTGGGGTCGACTCGTGCGATCGCGGTGGAGTACAGACTCAAACAAAATGACCGATTTCAGTGAACTTTGCCAATTGGCGAAATTGGGATACCTAGGACTGTTTCTACATTTCCTCGCACCCTCCTATGTCAAAATACGTCAGCGTACGTCTTGTGACCATAACCCAGGTCCGGCTTAATCCAAATCATGCTCTGAAACCAACTTGTAATGCCTTAAAAATCGGGGGTCGAGTAGCAACTCAACACCCGAGTTCCAAAACATCACTTATGCAACATAAATGCTTATGATTGAATGTTGTCTGTGTTAGTACAATAATCATGAGTGGGATTATAAAAAAACAGTAATTCATACTCCAGATCAAGTTATAAAACACAAGCGGAAAACTGAAAGATGTATATAGATATATATAAAGCCAGAAATGTCACAATCGGTCTCCAGAGTATTAACACTTTACTGAGTCACCATATACATGTATTTGTTTCAAAAATCAAAATGTCAAAAATGGTACAACTATAATGGTACACCCTGTAGCCCCGTCATCTGAATGGCCTAAGCGTAGCCTCCAGAGAACTGCATGTAGGAGAACTCATCCTGATCATCATAGTAATCAGGCTCAGCCTCCTGTGTCTCGTCAATACCAGCATATAAGACAGAGTCTGGTGGCTGTCCAGAACACCGTCCCGTAACTTGGGAGTGAGTAGCTAACTTAGTGGAACAAAAGCATAGGTTAACATGTTATCAATTCAGTCAAGCAGTAATGATAAAGCAGTACAATCAAACACTTCTAAATACTCTTATTAATACAAGTATGAATGCGGTCATGATGCATGCCCTCGCCAATGCTCCCTCATGCGACACTATCTTACGTCATCGGCATGCGTTCATCCCTCAGTGCTCCACATCTTCCAGGCACATGCAGTGCTATGGTATAAGCATGATTACCGAGTTATTATTAGTTCTTTTCATACAATAGTATTGGGAAACTAAGGTACCTTCCTTATATCATTCCCAAACAATGATCCATTCTAGATAATCTCATACGATGATGTGGTTCTAGGTCACTGTAAAGGGCTGCCAGGGCTATTACACGCACTCGTTACACCACTCCCCCATCACCTTATCAATACAGGCCTAGTTATACTCTGTTTACTACGGGAAGGCTCGTCGCCTCTCCGCAAATTCAGAGTATGCTCGAGGTCACTACAATGGGCTCGTCACCAATCAGTGTAGGTCGACAGCTCGAATACAGTGTCCCATACCACCGTATTCAGCTTACGAGTCTGGGTTGCTCACTGGTCACTACGGGGAGGCTCGTGGCCCCAGCGTAGGCCGACAGCTTGGCCACGGTGTCCCATACCACCATGCCCAGCTCATGAGTCTTAGTGGATCGAGGTACCAAGGTTAACGGGGTTACACTGGTAAGTTTGGTACCCTAGGTTCAAGCAATAGCATCCAAACATGGTGAACATACATTAGACAGATCGGGTTACGTGACGAGCTCGACTAGCATGAGTGCACAACCAGCTGAACGACATGTAGTGCATGAGCACTGTGCGTGGCCTAACTACTGTCGCCAACCAAAGTACGACTTGGGTTCGTCAAACACATCCTACGTGGCGAAATGAATCTTAGCCACGACTTCAGCCTGTTACCGATTGTCTGGACTATCACATAGCCCCAATCACATTCAAGTCGTAACCAGAAAGCATGTATAATAGTCAAAGCAGAATTAACAAAGTAATTCAACCATGTTAATAAGCATGTTATAAAGCACAATACAAACAGGAAATACAACACATACATTTCATGAGTAAGCGGTTAACTTAAATAACGTACATGAAGGAAATCATACACATCACTAAGGTAGTTGAGAATTGAAAAGGCCAAGCTATATGTCCTAGAGGGGGGGGGGGGTGAATAGGACTATGCCAAATTAAAATAAAATCAGCGGAAATAAAATAAGCCAATAGCCTTACAACATGAATCAATTTACAAAGCTAAATTTAAATCACCTTGATAAATAGATATCGAGAGATTGATGCAAATTCAGTTCTAAGGACAACCTTACACCATAATCAACAAGGGCTTATGGTAGGACAACCTTATTTCTAGAACCTCTTTTGGATCAAGGACTCAATATTAATATAAGTAAATGAAATAGCAAGGAATTGAATTTAAATACAGAAGTAAGATCTAAATTATTACAACAATCCCCACACTTGCTTGAAATGTAAATAGTTACAACATTCACATCCACTTGTACATTCCACACAATCGAATGATAAAAGATATGAAAATTAAGCAAGCATTCAAACCACAAGTCAAAGAGTTATAGTGGTTCGCTTGTGTGTACACCAACTGTTTTCCAACAGCCACACAAAAGCTACTCCACTCCTAATATCCTCACACAGGGGATATTAGCGTTCACTAACAAATAGGTTTTCACAGGTTCACCAAAAACCTTTACAATTGTGTCTTTTTCACTTGGGCTTACACAATTCAAAAACCCCTCTTTTATGAGTTTTCTGGTTTTCCTCAGACAACCAATACAATGAGATTTTTCTGGCTTAACCTCAAACAAAACCAAAAGTAAATGAATTTTACAGAATTGTAAAATACCTGGATTTCTCCTTTTTCGTAGCAGCCCGGTAGAACCAATCGGAGTAGATGATTTGAATGTCAAAGTTCAATTTCCAATACTCACATTCATAAGGTTTCTAAGTTCTAATTGATTTTAGATTTAACTCGTTGGGCGTAGCTAAATTTGATTTTGATTCCAAGAAGAAGGAATAAGATAATTCCTCTTTTCAAATAAGATTGGAATATAGAAACAAAATCAAATTAAATAAGCTAGCAAAAAGGAATATTAAATAAGCACAATCTAGCTTAAAATAAACACAGACTTATCTCAGAGTGATTACTTGAAAATTTCTTGAATTGAATAGCGTTGAAGTTATGAAAACTCTGAATTTCGTGTTCAATTTATAGAAGCAGAAATCGCTCCTACGACTGGTCTTAGAAACCTACGACTGGTCGTAGCTCTAACAGATTTTTGAAAAAATAAGCGCGATCTTTAAAAGCCGTTCTACGACTGGTCGTGAGTACCCTACGACTGGTCGTGGGTCACCTACGACTGGTCGTAGATTCCTACGACTGGTCGTAGGACTAGTGATTTCGTTGCTGGACTTTAAGTCGTAGCTCCACGACTGGTCGTGGACGAGTCGAAGCCACACCTACGACCGGTCAAAGGACCTCCAGGATTGGTCGTGGGCGTACCAAAAATTCCGAAAAATCTTCAACTACTTAGGACTGGTCGTGGAATTTCTTGGACTAGTCGAACCAATGCTAGGACTGGTCGAACAAGAGCTAGGACTGGTCGTAGAATAGACCAACCTTATGTATTTTAAATATTTGATTAATGTATCCAAAGTGACCTACTTAAAGGGTCAACCTAAGGTCATTCAAACCTGAACCATGTCGTATGGACATTGAACTTTAACCATTCAACGAATGTAGATAATTTGAATTATATCAGGCTTGAGATCTTGAACCATATCATGCTTGAGATCTTGAACCATATCATGCTTGAGATCTTCATCAACATAGAACTACTTCATGCGTTGTTTCTTTAGATTTGAACTTCAACATAGTAGCTTCTTGAGGCTTCAACATGTAGCTTTTTGAGGCTTCAACATGTAGCTTCTTGAGGCTTCAACATGTAGCTTTTTGAGGCTTCAACATGTAGCTTCTTGAGGTGTCTTGAATTGCAATAAATGATCATACAAGTACAGAACACCGATAGATGTTTTGGCACACAAAATTTGACAACCAAAGGAGCATGAGATCATAACACTTACAAGAATTCTATCTCAACACCTACCTAAAGCACAATCATCTAAGTACTTACTCTTACAGACATTTTCACAAACACTTAGAATACACTCTTTTAACATACATAGCGTATACTAGCAAAAACATGTATTAGGGCGAACCCTTTTACCAAGTAAGTATTATACACATATATAGCATGTTCATATAGTAATTAATCATGGCAAACACACTTTCAAAATTTGTACGTATACGGTATTTTCTACAAATATACTAAATACACAATTTGCCATAATTTGCATATGCAACTGAAACGCAAAACGAACATCAGATTATGCATGTACAATAACACCTAGATCATGAATCTACCATTATCTGACATTGAAATTGTTGAAAACCATAACCTATATGTCTAAAATCCGCACCTTACGCCGTAGAAGCGTAACGAACTTAATAGAAACTCTACGCCTTCGTCAACGTCGATACAAGGACCTATATCACAAGGTAAGTCAGATACTTCGCTACCTGCACCAATAGAAACCCTAAAACAAGTTAGGGTTAGGGTTTTCTTACCTAGAAATGAAGTCGAAATCGCCGGAAAAGCGATTAGATCGTGATGGTTAAGCACGTATAGCACCAGGGTAAGATAGCAGGAAGATTCTCTCACTTCTCTCACACTTTCCCTCTCTTTCTTCTCTTCTCTCTCCTAGGTTTTCTCAAATTCATATGGTGAGAATGAGAGAGGGTTTAAGGTCCTTATATAGGCTTAAAACTCACTAAATTAGACTCAGGGTCAAGGCATACTTAGGTTATGTCCAAAGCGGGTATGTTCCGTCTCAACGGAGCACTTCTATAGCCCCCCCTTGAGCCAAAGGTCGGACTTAAGCTCACTGACCTTGGATCTAGGTCGAGTTAAGTTTTCATTCCAGTCGGGTTTCCAGATTGCACGTGGCGGACCAGTTTCAATTCAACGGTCACAGAAACTCGATCAGGGTTACAAATGCACAGACATGTATGGGAAATGTTTCCTGATCCGAGGGTGTATTTGGGTTAAATTCCGACGGTCTGATTGCTTATATTTGGCCCGCAAACATGAAGTCTCAGATTACTTAAATTTGATTTAATTTCTAAAGAAAACCAGGTTTTCTCACACTCCTCGCTCTGGGCTCAAACGAATAGCCGTGGGACACTATCTGGATTTGATCTCCGAGATGGTTAGCAAGCCCAGCAAGACAGTCCTAAACG
The DNA here is from genome assembly GCA_021015155.1 of Magnolia officinalis. Taxonomy (NCBI): domain Eukaryota; kingdom Viridiplantae; phylum Streptophyta; class Magnoliopsida; order Magnoliales; family Magnoliaceae; genus Magnolia; species Magnolia officinalis. The sequence continues at coordinate 65,563,969 of JAJHSJ010000004.1, forward strand.
CTTAATCTCGTGGTCATCGGACCTTCGACGTGCGGTCCAGATCCAATACGGAGTTTCATTGTGCTCCCGAGAGCAACTGGGTAATGAGATTGATCCTAGATTTTAGGGTAACCTGGCGTCAATGATTCTATAAGTTTTGGGTCTTGTAGATCGTATTTAAAGCGATTCAAACAGATTTCGTGGCTAATCCAGTTTAGCACTTAGTTAACTTTGTCTAATTTCTAAAGGATTTGATCCTAAGTGATTTTTGCCTGAGGTGGTACTCGGGGCTTTGTACGGAATTTTCCGAGACGTTACACCGTCCAATCCTCTTGGGCCTGCTCCATGGGATTCCAATCAAGGGTGGATGGAGTGGGTTTCATCATACATCAAGGTGGGGTCCACACCTCATAGGAACACCCAAAAATCAGGGAGAAAAGAGCTATAAACAGGGCTTAAACTCCATACAAAAATCATACAGCAATGGGCCAGAAATCTGGACAACAATATGTTGCTAGACATTGCAGCCCATAAGTTGCTGGACAGGGAGAAATACTTCAAAATAAAATATGGTTTGGCCTACCTTAGTGGGCCCCACAAACCCCAAACCAGGACTCCAGTATCAGATCCCTTTGCATGTTAAAATGGACAGCAAGTTGGACGCCCAACGTCCAGAAAATGGATAGCAAGGACGTCCCACCTTGCTGGATGGTCTGGGCATCCTAGACGCACCAGGTGGGCCACACACAAAATAAGAGAGAAAGAGAGAGAGAAGATCACGACTATAGGAAGGGCTCCGCCACTATGAGCCCTTCTAAACCAATTCCAACCATACATCAAGATAATACATGGGTCCCATGCATGCATGGGCCCTATAATAAAAAATCTGAGGTGGGGATACCATTCCCACCATGGATCTAGGGTCTAGATGACCCAACAAACTATAGATCAAAGGAAAAACATCATGATGGGGTCCATGGAGAATGGTCCCATCATGGCAACATGCATGTACAAAGTGGGCCATTGGCCACACTTATGGAGTCATGTAGGATCTCCACCATTGATTGGTGGGTCCTACACGCTCCCATGAAGGAAAAATGAAGATCTAAGGAAGAAAAATCAGAAAATCTACCCTAGGAGAACACCCACCTAAAGGATCTTCTTCTTTCTTCAACACAATGCTCCTCTAACTCCAAGGAAGAAGGATCTATGGTTGAGATGTGATTACAAGGGCTGGATTAGGTGGGACTCTAGAGAAGAGAGGGCTGGAAAATGGAGGGAGGTGGGACGTTCCAACCTCTCTAGCAATGGAGGGAGAGGAGGAAATGAGGGAGAAAGAGAGGGAGGAGTGTTGTAGGAGTGGAATGATGAGGGTGCAAGGCCATTATGAGTTTTGGTAAGAGAACCCATCATAGCACATGGGGTAGAGAATCTAATGATGGTTTTGGGAAGAAAATCCATAATGAGATTGCTAGGCTAGGGCTATAGGTAATACTCTAGGTAGCTATCATAGGTAATGATGAAACTAGGGTGAGGTCACCCATCTAGGAAAACGTGCACAAGCAACCAAGTGGGTCCCACATTATGATCAACGGTCCAAATATTGCGTAGGGTACATCTTTTGATCTACACCTCAGATTGGTGCACGAGATGTAGCGTTGGAATTGCGACGACGATGCGGTCGCAATGGCATAGATTTCGGGTCGAATTGGTTCGGGTTTATAGGATGGAACTTAGGGATGATCGCAAATGCTACCTATAGGTCGCAGGTCGCCAGAATTTGACTGGAACCGCGGGCCCTAACGAAATGGAATGGATACTAGGTTATGGGTCTGACAAGTCAAGTCCAGTCCAGCCAAGTCCAGTCATGTCAAGTCATGTCCAGTCAAAATGTGTTCAGACAAAAGTATATTTATCCTTCCGACAAGAGCGGCAGGGTCTTTCTGTCTCTTACCTTCTTGATAATGAAGAAATATTATCTTACAAAATCCTCAAAGGCGGCAAAGATTAAAATAGCAAAGAATTATCATTTTCTTCTGGACGGCTTGATGACTCAGATATATTCTTTCAATTCCTTAAAGAAACGCTGAGTGTTATCCATCTTTCAAGAGTAGCAGCATGCTTTGCTTCGCAAGTATTATCTTTCAAAGAAATCTTTATGCAAAGCTGACCTGGTGTAACGCCCCGGATTTCGAGGGTCGAGCAAAGCTCTACTCCCAAGATCCAGCACATCACTTATGCAACATAGATAATGATGTTCCGATTTCATCCATATTAATGAGTTAAACATGAGTGAGATTATACCAAAAGAGCATCTCATACTCCAGATATAATTAATTAAGCAAGCGGAAGACTGATATATATATATATATATATATATATATATATATATATATATATATATATATATATATATATATATATATATAAAAGGATGTAAGTGTTTTACAACCTCAAGAGTATGAGTATGTTACCGGGATGAATATATACATGTATTGTTCCCAAATTGACAAATTATCAAAATGTAAAGTGTCCAACTAATCCATATGTGCCTGTAATCCCGTCGACTTAGCACGAGGTCTATATAGACCCGCCTAAGAGCTGAACGTAGGAGAATTCTTCCTCCTCATCTATGAAGTCCAACTCCACTGCATAGTCTTCCCCATTACCTGCATCTAAACCAGAGTCTGGTTAGTGTTTTAAAACACTGTCCTAGGGTGGGAGTGAGTGTTCAACTTAGTGGTACTATAAGGCAAAGGATAACATGTTATCAAGTCAATCAAGCAATAATGATAAAGCAATACAACAATCACTTCCTAACTACTCTTGTTAATGCAGGAATGGAGTGCAAGTAATGATGTATGCCCTCGTACAAAGCTCCCTCACAAGCGACTCTAACAACCAATTTCGCATATGTCAACACTCCCTAAAGTGCACCTTCCTTGCCAAAAGCACATCCTAGCTAATGCAATGCGATGCATGACCATGTTAGCCTAGTACTTAATTAAGCTTATTCATACAGCAGGTTCGGGAAGCTAAGGTACCTCCCTTTATATCATTAACCTAAACCGAAGGATCCATCTATGGTCATCAATCCTAGTTAACCACATACGATAGGCAAGTTGTAGGGCATCACCCCAAATGAAAAGCAGTCGATAGGAAAGTTCAAAGTTTATACTCGTGGTCACTACGGGGAGTCTCGTCACCTCAGCGTAGGCCGACAGCTTGACCACGGTGTCTCATACCACCATGCCCGACTCACAAGTCTGGGTTGCTCACTGGTCACTACGGGGAGGCTTGTCACCCCAGCGTAGGTCGTTAGCTCGACCACGTTGTCCCATACCACCATGCCCGGCTCATGAGTCTTAGCGGTTCGTGATACCATGGTTGTAATGGGCTTTTAGATTGGTAAGTGGTACCTTAGATTTAAGCAGTGATGTCCATACATGGTAAACACACAATAGGCCAATCGGTTTATTTGACAAATTCGATTGGTACGAGCACACGTTGACTTAATCGACATGGAGCGCATAAGCACCCTTTGTGGCCTAACCACTGTCGACAATTGTCGTGCGACCCGAATTTGTCGAGTTACTAAATGCGGCGAGACTAATTCGGCCACCCATACGGAAACTGTTACCGATCGCCTGGACTACGTCGTAGCCCCAATCTTACTCAGATGCAATTGGTAGACACATGTGATAATCATATCAGCATTTAACAAACAATCCAACGAGATCCCTTATCTGAGCATTTCATCATACACATTGATCATATGACCTAGCACTTGCAATTTATCCATAAATCGCATAAACGCAATTAAAATTTCATGAAGGAAACTATGCATATGAATAAGGTGATTGAGAATCCTTTCTCAATACTCTTAATAAATACAAGTCATCAACATTTTCTCATTCAGACAATTTATTAAACACTTAAGTTACATTTCACCAAATACATGGACTAGATTAGTTACGACATATATTATGAAAATTCCTTACACAAAGAGGCAATCATGCATATGATAACAATGAATCCTAGATTAATAGTCAGGCAAACGCAAATCATGTTTACATGTTCATTCAAACATTTCAACAAACACATAGGATGCATATTTGTTCAACATAGTTCATACATGTATAATACATCGAAATCGACGTGTCTAAGACGATATGGTAGCAATCAAGTCAGACATAAATCATTAGCCGACATTGAAGGCATTGAAAACCATAACCTAAACGTTTATAGTCCGCACCTTTCGTCGGAATACACACAAATCATGTTTACCTCTTTGCTTATGTTTTCTGGATATTGGGGGTTTTGCGAAATCAGATTTTTTTTCGATGTTGTCTTCTCCAGATAACCCCCATGTAAGCAGATTGTGGGGGGTCGTAGCTGATTCTGATTTGGATTTTCTTAAATTAGATAACTGATTCTTCTTCACACAGTCTGTATTTAGTCCTATTGTTGATTTTCGGAAACCATTCAGTACTATTCACCCTCCCCCCCCCCCCCCCCCCCCCCCCCCCCCCCAAGGATGTATAGCTCGTCCTTTTCAAGTGGTATCACAGCCTAAGCTAATCGATCTGAGCTTATAAGATGTCAAATTTTGATAGCCTCTCAATCATTAGGCCTTCACCTTTTGTTGGCTCTAATTATGCCTATTGGAAAGCCAGAATGAGGATCTTTTTAAGGTCTATAGATGAGAGCGAGTGGCAAGGCACAGTGACTAGATGGATCCCTCCTACCACTGAAGTTCTAAGCACTAATGGAACCAAATCTATGAAGGTTGCACCTTATTTTTCTTGGACCACACTTTAGAAAAATGAGAGTAGTGTCAATGCAAGGGCTTTAAATGCAATTACTCGCGCACTATCATCGGATGAATTCAAAAGAATTATATCATGTGATTCTGCAAAGCAAGCATGGGACATTATAGAAATGACACACAAGGGTACGACTATTGTCAAGAAATCTAAACTTCAAATCCTCACCACTCGATTTGAGGAGATACGTATGGAAGAAAGTGAAAAATTCATGGACTTCTATACTAAATTAAATGACATAGTCAACTCTATGTGGGGTCTTGGTGATAGTATCCCAAAAAAACAAAGTCTATGCAAAGATACTATGCTCATTGCCTGAAAGGTTCAACTCAAAGGTCACTGCCATTCAGGAACTTCGTGATACAGATAATATGAGGGTTGAAGAACTAGTTGGTTCTTTACAAACCAACGAGTTAAACTGGTTAGTAATTCTGATTTTGAAAACTCTAAAGATGATATGGCATTATTAACCAAGAAGTTTTATAAGATTTTCAAAAGTAAAAAGAGGGTAGATTTTCAAAAACTTCAGAAAAGAAAAGAACTAGATCTAAAAATTGGAAATCTATTAAAGACAACCAATGTTTCAACCGCCATAAATACGGGCATCTGGCAAACAAATGTCCAAAGATGGACAAATCTAAAAAGAAAGGCATGTTAGCCACATGGGATGAATCATCTTGCTCTGAAGCCTCTTCTAAGTCAGATGATTCTGAACCCAAGTCTACTAATGTGGTCAAAGCCTTAATGACTCTTGCTAAATTCACTTTCTCAGATAGTTGTGATTCAATTAATGAAGAAAATCTAAGAAGTGATCCTGAAAATGATGAAGATTTACAAGATGCCTATGATGCACTATACAGGGAAAGTTGTAAGATAGCTGTAAAATTAAAACTTCAAGAAGAAAAGTTTTTAAAATTAAAAGAAAATTTTGATAATCTAATCTTAGAAAAATCACGTTTTTCAGATTGTTTTGAAAAAGCTAAGTGTGAATTAGATTTCAAAACTTCCCAAATTGAAAACCTAAAATCTGAAAATGAAAAAATAAAACTAGAAGTCTCTTCTCTCTAGAGTATGAAGGATACTTGGAGGTATGCCCAGGGTGATCCTAAACTAGAAAGACTCCTAACCGGATCAAGGAAATGTGGCGATCGATCTAGTCTGGGCTACGATAAAAATACCCCTCCAAAATATAAGTCTACTCCTCCTAAATTTGTTAAAGGAGAGTCCTCTAACTCAAAAGGGAAAAGTCTAAATCAAACTAGTTTTAAAAATTCTAAAACTTCTCAGGCTATGAAACCTAAAAGCAATCATATCAACTATAGAAATCAGAATCATAACCCCTTAGCTGAGAAAATTGCGAATCTACTTAAGGAGCTTTTAAAATCTAACTCGAATGGTAGAATATACAACAACTACAAGCATAGAAAGACCAACTATACTCCAAAACCCAAAACAGTAATGAAATGGGTTCCTAAGGTTGCTTGTCTGGTTGCCCACACCGCTTTCAAGGCTTCGAGTCAACCAAAGTGGTACCTAGATAGTGGTTGTTCTAGACACATGACAGGTGATAAAGACTTGTTCACCAATCTTAAATATATGATTGATGGCTCAGTCACATTTGGTGTTGGTAGCAACTCTAAGATTATTGGCCAAGGTATGGTTCAACTCTTTAATCTTCCTCCATTTGAGAATATGTTATTTGTAGAGGGCCTTAAGCATAATCTCTTAAGCATTTCTGAATTTTGCGATAATAAACATAACATAAATTCACCAAGGGTGTGAGATTTCTAATGATAATGGCTCTATGATATTAACTGGTCGCAGAAATTTGAGAACTGCTATATAGTCTGTGATTCAAGCTCGTCTAAGTTATCATGTTACATGGTTCAAACCAATGAGACCGAACTATGGCATAAACGCCTAGGACATGTACACTATCGTAATCTTTATAGACTGAGTAAAAGTGAAGTAATAAGAGGTCTACCCAAGATTCAGAAATTGGATAAAGTTTGTGGCGAATGCCAGATTGAAAAACAAACTAGGAGTGCTCACAAGATAGTGAACTCCAATGCCACATCCAAACCTCTTGAACTTCTCCACATGGATCTCATTGGACTGATTAAAATGGACAGTCGAGGTGAAAAGAAATATATATTGGTCATAGTAGATGATTTCACCAGGTATACATGGGTAGTTTTCATGAGAGAGAAATATGAGACTCTCGATGAAGTGAAAAGGGTACTCAAGCATATCCATACTGAGAAGGAATCACTTGTCACCAAAATCCGTAGTGATCATGGTTCCGAATTCGATAATAGCAGTTTTGAGAAGTTCTGTAGTGATTATGGAATATCGCATGAGTATTCTGCACCCAAAACACCTTAACAGAATGGGGTTGTTGAAAGAAAAAATTGGGTACTTCAACAAAATTGCTAATATGATGTTAAATAGTATGAAACTTCCTAAAAATCTTTAGGCTGAAGCTGTGAACACGGCATGTTATATCACTAACCGTATTTATACTAGAAAGTCTATTAACAAGACTGCATATGAACTATGGTTCAATAAGAATCTTACTGTTAAATACTTTCGAGTTTTTGGCAGCAAGTGCTATATTTTACGTGACCGAGAAAATCTGGAAAAATTCGACACTAAAAGTGACGAGGGTATTTTCCTAGGATATGTGCTAAATAGTCGAGCGTATCATGTTCTCAACAAGAGGACCGGTGTAATTCAAGAATCCATTAATGTGATTATAGATGATCACTTGAATACACCTGTCTCAAGTTCGGAAGATGATGAAGTCCCTTTATTTGATATACCAGACTCTTCATCTAGTCAAAATGACATTGAACTACGGTCAGTTAAAGATCATCCAACTGATCAAATCCTTGGAAATCCTCTCACTGGTGTGCGTACTTGTAGATAATTAGAAAACATTTGTAATTATGTGGGCTTCACATCCCAGATTGAACTGGCCAATGTAAAAGAAGCTCTTACTGATGAAAACTAGATAGTAGCTATGCAAGATGAACTTAATTAATCCGTAAAGAATGATGTATGGTACTTAGTTCCTAGAACTAATGATAAACACATTATTGGAACTAAATGGATCTTTCAAAATAAGTCTGATGAACTTGGTAACATTATAAGAAACAAGGCTAGACTGATTGTATAAGGGTACACTCAAATAGAAGGCATAGATTATGATGAAACCTTTGCCCCAGTAGCTCGTCTTGAATCTATCATACTGTTTATATCCATTGCTTATTACAAAAAGTTCAAAATTTACCAAATGGATGTTAAGAGTGCTTTCTTGATTGGTGATCTACATGAAGAAGTATATGTAGAATAGCCTGCTGGTTTTGAAGACCCTAAACATTCTAATCATGTTTATCGCCTGAAAAAAGCACTCTATGGTTTGAAACAAGCTCCCAGGGCATGGTATGAGAAATTGACTAAGTTTTTACTAAGTCATAACTTTACAATGGGGAGTGTTGATAAGAAACTTTTTGTAAATAAACACAATGATCACATACTGATAGTACAGATATATGTTGATGACATTATTTATGGATCTACCTATTCTAACATGATTGTTGAGTTTGCAGATTTAACGAAGTCAAATTTTGAAAGGAGTATGGTTGGAGAACTGAACTATTTCTTAGGTTTGCAAGTAAAACAGCTTCCTAATGGGTTCTTTATCTCTCAAACCAAATATGCTCTAAATTTTGTTAAAAAGTTTGGATTTGAGAGCGAAAAAAATTTTGATACTCCTATGAGTATGACACTTAAACTGTCTAAGGATTTAACAGGTAAAAGTGTAGATCCTAAGTTATATCGCAACATGATAGGTAGTTTATTATATTTAACTGCGAGTCGACCTGATGTTGCATTCAGCATAGGAATCTGTGTTTGATATCAATCGGACCCTAAAGAGTCCCACCTGATTATTGTAAAGCACATTTTACGATATACGCAAGTTCGGCCAAACTTAGCCTTTGGTATCCTCATGATACTAATGTTCAATTAGCCGGTTATTCGGATGCTGATTGGAATGGTAATATTGATGACCACAAGTCTACCATCGGAGGATGTTTTTATGTCGGGAACTGCCTAGTTTCTTGGCATAGTAAGAAACAGAGTTTTGTATCTCTTTCCATAGCTGAGGCTGAGTATATTGCAGCCAGTAATGCTTGCACCCAACTTGTGTGGATGAAGAGAATGTTAAGTGATTATGGATTTGCGCAAGATACTATGGTCTTGTATTGTGACAATTCTAGCGCAAGTAACATTTCTAAAAATCCAATTCAGCATTCACGAACTAAGCATATTGACATTAGATATTTTTATATTCGTGAATTGGTAGATGACAAGATTATTTCTATGGATTATATTCAGACTGAAAATCAACTTGCTGACATATTTACAAAACTGCTTGATAGAAATAGGTTTGCTAAGTTGAAATTGGATATGAGTATGTGTAATATGATCTAAATTGCATGTATTTGTTTATGATATATTGCATATTTTTATTTTTATGTTTGTAAATTTTTTAATTTTCAAATGTGAGAAATTGCTGAATTTTTGTGGTGCACGACCAGTCGAGTACACACTCGACCAGTCATGGCACGACTGGTCGAGTATGTACTCGACCAGTCGACCCGCTCGGGTTTGGGGTTTTTTTATTACCTAAAAAGCATTCTTTTTCCATTTGCTTCATCTTCCCCAACCAACCCTACCACGACCAGTCGAACCCACCTTCGATTCCTCCATGGTTAGTGCATCTTTTTCAATTTCCTTGTAGATTTGAGTACTTTGCTCTTCCATTTCCTTATTTTTGTTGTTTATTTCAAGGTTTATGGTGGTTTGTTGGGTTTTCTAGCTAAAAATCTGATTTCCTTGCAACCATTCTTTCCTTTCTTGCATTGCTTCTATTCCTTGTCTTTCTTGTTACAATGGAAAGTAGAAATAAGAAGAAAGGTTCTCGTGGCCCTTCTTCTTCTCGTTTCGTTCCAATCACGGTGCGCCATCTTTGGTCACCTGAAGAAGATCCCGAGTATATACGGGATATTCAATTACGCAACGTGATTGTTGAACGGACGGTCAAATTTGATCATTTGACACCTTTCGGTATTATTCCATTCCTTCAATCTATAGGATGGGATAACATTTTAAATTGGGGCGGTCTGGCATACCGTTTCATTGCGCAGGCCATGTTTGCTTGCATAGTGACTTCTCTTCTGAGAATCTAATGTTTACTATTACAACCAGAGAAGGTTGAATTGATGTGGACTATAACTTAATTTTTAGATTAATGGATCTTCCAATTAATGATGACGGTATTCCTATTTCTACTCTTGTAGCAAAACTGTATGAGTCTGAGAAAAGAATGCTCACTAGAGTGTTATGCAACATGGATGCAGAATGGAGTTCTGGGAATGCACTTGGTTCCAAATTTATGTTACCCAAATATAGGATTCTCCATCGTATTTTTATTTCTAATGTCTATCCTAGGTCTGGTAACAAGACTGAGATTACTACTTTCATGGCTCGCATTCTTCACTCTATTGTTACTGGTGTCTCTATATGTCTTTCATCTCTTATCTGTTACATCATTATTCAGTTTCGTTTCCATCCGGGTTATAGTGATATTCCATTTGCCTATCTTATGACTGTCTTACCCACCCATAGTCTAGTGGCTATGCTTGTTGGAAAGGGTCTTATTAACCATCTTCCATTCAACAACTCGAACATAAATAAGATGAATCCGAGGTTGGCTCCTGGCCAAGTTGATGTGGGTGTTGGTAGAGCTGCTGAAGCAACTGAAGAGGAGGATGCTTTGCCTCCAGATGATGTCAATATGGATGACATATTTGATGAGATTGAATTAGACTCTGCGGCTGATCCTAACTTTTAACCTTCTGACTTTGATGAGGGTTTGCGATCCCTTGAGGAGAAGGTATAGGGTATGCATGTGTCCCAAGAAACTCAATTTAAATACATGCGCAAATATCTTAGGCACATTAACAAGGGACTTCATCAGATAGATCCTTCTATTCCTTCTCCTTCATCTGGATCTGATTACATGTTTATTTCATTCTGAACATGTATTAATATTTTCTACTCTTGGATTTGAGTTGGGATCATGTGTGTTGAGATATTTATTGGACATGATTTTACTTTTTAGTATGCAGACATGATATTGTGCATTCCGTTGTTATTATGATTATCATGGTGATACTATTTTCTATCTCATTTCATTTACTTCTCTTATCTTTATCTCTCTTTCCTTTGTCTTTTTGTGACAAAACAGGGGAGAATTTGTTGAGATATGTGATTGTGGCATGTGAAATATGAAGTGTAGAATTTTTTTTTATATAGGTCAAATCACCTCTCCTGAATTGAGGGAGAGTAATGGAATGTGGGGAGATGTGTCTATTGATCAATTGTTACTTAAATGGTGCATGATTCTTTATTGTGCATGTATGGTACATGATTCTTTATCATGCATATAACTGGTGCATGATTCATTATTATGAATAATTTTATTTATTTGGTTTTGTCACAAATTTGACAAAGGGGGAGATTGTAAATGCTATTGTGTAAACCTAGCATCACCCCTTGTATTGTCAAATTTTGTTATGCCAAACCATATAGTATTTGTATCATGCGTTGAGTTGAAGTGATCAGGTTCATACATTTCAATGTTCTTTGGATCTTCATCGAACTTGCCCACATCTTCAAGTTGAAGTGAATCATGTTGAAGTTCATGGTTTTAAGATCATATTCAAGAACTCAAGTTCAAGTTTGATGTGAGATCCGTATCCTAGACTGTACCGTTCCATAGGCTTTCGCGGTCCACCAGGTCGAATTCTGACAACCCTCGACCTGTATCCGATGTTTGCGCGCGATCCTAAGTCGAGTACTGCATACTGAAGTCGGCTCGACCCGATACTTGTACCTTAGCGCTGTGCCATCGCCGCGACTAGCGCACCGATCCGATACCCGAGCCAGGAGATGTGGGCCCACGTTCATTCTGAAGAAACGTCACGCGTTGCGAATTCTGAGAGAATCTCTACGACATGTCACATCAAATCAAGTCAAGTACACCACCATACCTCAATGCCACCTCACCCCATCACAAGTTCAAGCAACCATCACTCTTTTTACACAAGTCAACTCTCTCTCTCTCTCTCCCTACCCATCCCTCTTTTACAAAAAATTCAAACAAACCCATGCTTTCCCATTCCCCTTCCCTACAACACCCATCCCATATCAATCCATCATTCTTCTCTCTCTCATTCTGAGAGCTCCAACATCCAAGCTCTCTCTTCAAAAAACTAAGTGTGACCCACTTTCCCACCCTCTCATCTCACATCTCAACCATCAAAACTTCATCACCTTCCGTTGAGATCGAAGCTAAGGCAACTACGAGCTCAAGGAGCTAAAGGAGAAGGCCAATAGGTGGGTGATCCACCGTTGATTTCATTTTAGGGCCCATTTATGATGGGACCCATTTTGATGTATGTGTATGATCAAGAGGGGCCCATAGTCGCGGGGTCCCTCCACTATACCGATCTCTCTCTCTCTCTCCTTTTCTTTTGGTGATGTTGATGATGAGTGTGTGGCCGGCTTATAGCGTATATATCATATCCATACCGTCCGTTTTGGGACGTATGGACCCCGCCATGATAAATGGGTTAGATCCACACCGTCCATCTGAGGACCATGCATAAGTGGGGCCACCTCTCTACATATAGGTGGTTGGTGGGCCACAAGTGCGTGGACCCCACCTTGATGAAGACATTGCATCCACACATTAGACGTCCTAGAGTCTCTGCCGCTGGACCGTGGATTTAATCCAAATTGAGAGAGAGAGAGAGGGAGAGAGAGAGTGGAAATTAATATTTAATTAATATATATAAAAGATATATATATACGTACATGTGGAAGTTAATATTTAATTTATATATATATATATATATATATATATATATATATATATATATATTGAGGTGGGCGACACGTGCGGACCCACCATGATATGAGTATTATATCCATACCATCCAGAACGTCCTGATGTTATGGACGGTGGGAAATTTGATAGATATAAATATTATATTACAATATTATATATATAGTGAGAGAGAGTGATGTGGGGTGGGGCACCACGTGGGACCCATCCACCGACGCAGCAGCTGCTGTACGTGGGACTGAATCCATGCCGTCCATCTATCTGGTGGGACCCACCATCGCTGGACGTTCAGGGGTCCACATGTGTGGACCACACGTGATGTATGGGTCTTATCTACACCGTCCTTCCGTTTTGGGACGGTGGACCCCACCAGTAATATGTGTTTCACCTGTGTCGTCCATCTGGACGCTGCCAGGTACGGCCCCACCATGATGCATGACCTGTATCTACACCGTCTAACTACTTGGTGCATGTGCTGCATCTATACCATCCATCAATGGGCCCATGACATCAGGAACTCTATGGGCCCACTGATGCATGTATTACATCTGAACCGTCCATCCATTTGGCAGGACTGTCTCACGGTTTGAGACTAAAATAATAATAATAATAATAATAATAATAAGACAGATCCAGTTATCAAATGGACCACACTACATAAAACAGTGGATTGAATGCCCACAATTGGAACCCCTTTTTGGGATTAGAGGAGTTTTGAACCAATATGATAATTGTTTTTCCCCCAAATTCAGGTCTTTGTGACCTTATGAGCAGACTGGATGGAAAATAAACCCTATGGTGGGGCCCACTGGAATTTAACGGTGGAAAGCTTTATTACCACTATTATTTGTGGTATGGTCCAGATGATCCTTTGGATATGATTCAATTTTTTGAGATAATGTTCTAAAATGATCTCTAACAATGGATGAATGATGTAGTTGGTTTCGGCCCATTTGATTCGGCGCATTTGATTTGGCTCATCCGACTTGGCCCATTCGACTCGGTCATTTGATTCAGCCAATTCAACTTGGCCCATTGATTCGGCCCATTTGATTTGGCCCATCTAACTTGGCCCATTGGCTCGGCCCATTTGATTCGGCCCATTCGACTCAGCCCATTTGATTCGACCCATTCGACTCAGCTCATTTGATTCGGTTCATTCGATTTAGCCCATTTGATTCAGACAATTTGATTTGGCCCATTTGATATTGCCCGTGTGAGCGGCACATGATGATGTATATGTGGCCCATATGATGTGGCCCACTTGATGTATGAAAGGCTCATGGTGTTGTATATTAGATAATTGTGTGAGGCCATGGGCCCACTATACTTTTGGCTCTATGTGCGCCACTCCTTGGGAACGATGTTGGTTAAATGGCCACATTAATAGGCAATGATGGTTTAATGTCCACATTGTGACCTTCCTTAGGCCTTGGTCGGCCGATTGTCGAGGCTGATTCCGGTTGTTTAGACCGATTCTGATTGTCGAGGCCGATTCCGATTATCGAGGCCAATTCTGATTAGTGATCGAGGCCAATTCCGATTAGCAATCGAGGCCGATTATCGTGACCGATTTGCCGATTCTGATTATCGAGACCGATTATCGATCTATTTCAATTGTCGTGGCCGATTGTCGATTAGCGATCGAGGTCGTTTTTGTGACCGATTTCCAATTTTGATTGACATGGCCGATTTGCCGATTCCATTGTCGATACCGATTCTGATTATCAAGGCTGATTCCGATTGTCGAGGCCGATTTCGATTAACGATTGAGGCCGATTATCGTGACCGATTTGTTGATTCTGATTATCGAGGTCGATTATCGATCGATTTCGATCGTTGTCGCTGATTGCCGATTGGTGATCGAGTCCGATTATCGTGACCGATTTGTTGACTTTGATTATCGAGGCCGATTATCGATCGATTTCGATTGTCGTGGCCGATTGCCAATTAGTGATCGAGGCCGATTATTGTGACCGATTTGCCGATTTTGATTATCGAGACCGATTATCGATCGATTTCGATTGTCGTGGCCAATTGCCAATTAGCGATCGAGGTTGTTATCGTGATCGATTTTCGATTCTGATTGACGTGGCCGATTTGCCGATTCCGATTGTTGATACCGATTCTGATTATCGAGGCCGATTATCGATCGATTTCGATTGTCGTGGCCGATTGCCGAGGCCCATTGTGATGTATATGCGGCCCGTATTTGAGGCCCATTCTGATAAGCATTCGGCCTTGGCTTGATGCATTTGAGGCCTATATAATGTATGTGAGGCCTATGTGATGAGGCCCATTGTGTTGCATTTGAGGGCCAAGTGATGGAGCCCGTTGTGTTGTATATTAGGCCCATGTGAGAGTCCCATCGTGATGTATATTAAACTCTTGAGTGAGGCTCATGGTGTTGTATATTAGGCCCTTGGGTGAAGCCATGGGTCCACTATATGTTAGGCTTTATGCGGGCCATTCCTTAGAGGCAATGTTGGTTAAATGTCCACATTGTCGAAGCCGATTGTCGATGCCGGATATTAATACCGATTATGAGTATGTGACAGCATAGCATCATGATACATGCTCATACGCATCATCTGCATGTTTGTTATGAGATGTGGTTGACCATTGCATATGTCATTGGGCAGGTTGTTATGAGACTCCCCGATAGGTGGAGATTGTCTCACATGAGTGCACGGTATGTGTAAGATTGATGCATGACTGGATTGTATGATTGATGCATGACTGGATTGTATGATTGATACATGAGTGCACGGTATGTGTAAGATTGATGCATGACTGGATTGTATGACTCATGCATCTGGCATTGTGGGTTGTGATTACTGTACGCCCTAGCGACATCAGGACCATAGCCTCCACAGGCATATCGTGGATGACCAGATAGGACACCGGAAATATGTTATCAGGATCGGGCTGCCATAGATGGCCCTGGGTGAAAATTCTCAAACCCTCTTGGTACCAGAGGACGCCCCAACGTCGAGACCGAGTGGATACATGAGCGATCTAGTGCAAAATACTAGGAGGCCGTGTCTCCCACTGTGTCGTGGTCAGTTGGGAGGGGGTGTGGCCTTACTCACCTGAGGGAGTAGGCATAGCTAGGCTGTGTTTGACCAGCTCCTAAATGGATTCGCTATCGATGAGTCGTGTAGGCATTGGTATACTGCTGGCAGGCGGGTAGTGAGGTATTTTCCACTCGCTGGGCTATGCGACCTGCAGGGGCGATAACCAGTTTGGACTGTACTAAACTCCGGTGATGATCCCAGAGATATACAATACTGATATATGGACTTATTGAGCAGGAGTTGCATACTCATTCATTCATTCATTCACTATCCACTCAGGCAAGTGGTGCGCAACTATTTGTTACGTGTACCTTCGCAATGGCCAGGATTTCTGTTGGGGCGCGCGACTAACCTGAAATTAGGAGTTTACCACATTGAGTCTGACTATCCAAATTTAGGTATGGGACTGGTTTGGATAAAAGTCCCTTATGGTGGACCCCGTAGCCTGCGATATTACATACTATCAATCTGACTTCACACTCCAGCTTGGTCATTTCATTCGCATCGCATATTACATTACATCCGTAGGCATATGGCATTTTGAGTTGCTATGTTTTTGCACTTATATGACCTAGACAGACTTAGCAGGATTTACATATTGCATTGTATCCTCGGCATCTGATATTTGACTCTCTATGGCTCCTCATTTGCATAACTGATCTGTATTGTGTACTCTGATATTGTATGATTTATAAACTTGCAGTATTTTTGCTTACTCTGATATCGTATGATATATGATCTTGCCAGTAATTCCGATACCGTATGATTAAGGCATTACATTGAATACTTGACACTTATCTTGCGTACACACTTACACCACCCTCTAAGCTTTCTATAAGCTTATGCACGATAGATGCATGCAGGTGGCATTAGGTTGCAGTTGCATCGAGCTTGGAGCGTGCAATAGACTTATGGAGCTTTGATTATTGATATATGTATTTCCCTTTCAGCACTGTATTCAAATGTTTATATTAGTGGATATGTGATGATGATGTTGCCTATGTGATTTGGGTAAACTATGGTTATGCTTATTATGAGTTAAATGTACATTGGAAAATCCTCCTTGTAGGATCCCAAGATCGGAATCTAGCGTATAGATGTTGGGAGCCGAGAATGGGGTACTACGGATGCTGTCAACACTGGATTCGGCGATCGAAAATTTTATGAGCCCGGTTTCTGAGTTTGGAGCGTAACATTTGAAGTCCAACTATCATACACTAAAGACTCAAAACTCAAGTATGACTCAAGCTCAAGTTCAAGACATCGAACTCAAGCTTCAAGTATCACAAGTATTCAAGAATTTGAAGCGCATGATGTTTCATGTGTTCCTACTCACAAACAGGTTTGGATGAACCTAGATTGACCTTAGGTTATGTCATATTCATTGCTTATTCTTTGTAGGTCATTTCTTTTGTTTATAGGTCATTTTCTCGACTAGTCTTAGACCTTGTTCAACTAGTCTAAGTACTGGCTCGACCAGTCTAAGAGTTTTCTAGACCAATCCAAGGTTTGTTGCTAATTTTTGAAAATTTTTTTTGGATCCTCGACCAGTCCTAGAGACTGCTCGACCAGTCGAGTGAACAGTGCTCGACCGGTCATGCAGGCTCGACTCAAAGTCCAGCAAGCATTTCTGGTCTCACTCACTAGTCGAGTGCAGGGCTCGACTAGTTGAGCGGGCCACTTGACTAGTCGAGTAACGGTCTTATCTTATGGTCCTTCGACCGGTCGAACCGACCCTTAGACCAGTCGAGAGAACAGTATTTTCACCTATAAATAGAGCACGAATTTCAGAGTTTATTCATTCATTAAAGCGAAATCATGACACCGCTCTGAGAGATAAGTTTGTGATATTTTTAGGCTATATCGTTCTCATTTAATATTCTCTTTAATTAGCTTTTATTATTTGATTTTGAAATCTTTATTCCAATCGTATATTGAGAAGGGATTTGAGTTTTCCCCTTTCTTGAGATCAAAATCAAATCAAGCTAGCCCAGATTGATTTAATTAAAAATCATTTCGAACTAGAACCTTTTCATCTGTGAGACTGGACATTGAACATCTTCATCTACATCGGATCGGTTCTACCGGGCTTCTTCAAAGGAGAATTTTCAAATAAGTACATTTACATTTTGTATATCTCTTTTTGATTTTTGAGATTATGCCAAAAAAATCTCTATTTGATTTTGTCTGAGGTGATCCAGAAAATCTCAGAGTGTGGGATTTTTGGAATTATGTAAGCCTAATCAAAGACACAATTGTGAAGGTTTTAAGGTGAACCTTGGAAAACCTTTTTCATAGTGAATGCTAATATCCCGAGGGAGTGGATATTAGGAGTGGAGTAGTTGTGTGGCTGTTTTCTAACAGTTGGTGTACACACAAGCGAACCACTATAATTTTTGGTGTTGTGGTGGATGCTTGAAAGTGCCTATGTGTGTGAATGTTGTAATTTATTTTCAGCACTCGTGGTGAATGGTGTAATTTATTTTATGCACTTGTGGGAATGCTGTAATAACTTAGTTTATTTTCTTTGCTATTTCCTTTGCCTCTATATTGGTTTGGGTTTTTGATACTTACAAACATTCTAGTAAGGTTGTCTTACCATAAGCCTTTGGTTTTTGGTGTAGGTTGTCCTTAGAACTAAGTTTGTATCAACCTCTCAAGACTAATATTTTTGAGGTTGCTATTTACTTATGCTTCTTTATTATTTAATTGTGCTATCATTCTTTAAATTTTGCAATTATTGTTTAATTTGACATAATCTTATTCACCCCCCCCCCCCCCCCCCCCCCCCCCCTCTAAGACATATAGCTCAGCCTTTTTCTCAATTCTCTCCCCCATTTGCAAGAGAACTTGGGACGTCCCACCATTCTCAAATTTTCCAGCCCCTCTCTCTCTCTCTCTCTCTCTCTCTCTCTCTCATTTCCCCTCCATCTAGCCCTTGCAATCTCATCTTCACCATTGAAACAACTCCTTGGAGTAAGAAGGACAGTGTTGAAGAAAGGAGGAGAATCTAAGAGGTGGGTTTGCATTTTAGGCTAGTTTTTTGATTTTTCTTCTTACATTCCATTCTTGGAAGCTTATAGGACCCACCAATCGATGGTGGAAGTCCTCCTTGACTTCCTAGGTGTGGCTAATGGCCCACCTTGTGCATGCATGAACCATGATGGGGCCATTCTCCAAGGACCCCATCATGATGACTTTTCTTGTTCCATGGATCGATTTGGGTCATATAGACCCTAGATTCATGGTGGGGATGGCATCCCCACCTTATATTTTGACTAGTAGGGCCATGCATGTATAGATCTGTGTAATGTTTTGATGTAATATAGTAATGTGTGGTTGTGATTGACGGGGAGGGTCTCAATAGTGGCAGAGCCCTTCTCGTATGGCTGAGATCTCTTCCCCCTTTCTCTACTATTATTTTTCTGATGTGTGTGGCCCACCTAGTGAGTCGAGGACGTCCAGACCGTCTAGCAAGGGGGGACGCCCTTGCTGTCCATTTTTTAGACGTTGGGTGTCCCACTTGTTGCCTATTTATGACATGCAAGGTGTTTTGATGAAGGGTCTTGGTCTGGGGGTTTGTGGGGCCCACTAAGGTAGACCACATCATGGTTTATGTGGATTAATTCCCTTTATCCAGTAGCTTATAGCCTGGTATGTTCAGCAATATGTTCCTGTCCAGATTTTTCTGGACTATTTTTTGGGCCTTTGATTTATGGTTTTCGGTATGGAATTTAGCCGTATATGTAGTCTATTTTTGGTGTTTTCTGGAGTGTGGCTTTTGGTGTTTTCTGGAGGTGTGGACCCCACCTTAATGCATGATGGAGCCCACCTTCAACCATCCCTAAATGGACAGTCATGGAGCAGTCCCAAGGGGTGGGACGGTCCAATTTTTTGGACCGTCCAGTCACCTTGTTGAAGGGAAAACACACACATCAACTTAATCTTTGGGGGTGGTGGGCCACTTTTGTGGACCCCACCTTATTGTACATATAGGGGTGTTTGTTGGCCACCCATTTTTCCTCTTTTGGATAGGCCTGGGTTCACTCCAATGGGTGTACAAGTCAGGGACAACAGTAAATTCCAGTTGCACTTTAATTTTAGAGCCTTGCTGCCCATATTTTTGTTCATGTTTATGTGTTTATTGGCCTCCTTCTTCACCCATCTTGAGGGCCACATTGTTGGGACCCACCTCAAGTATATGTGGGCCATCAGATCAGCCTATTTTTGGGGGTTTTTGTAGCTGGGACAGCAGCCCCCCTGATGGACGTTCTAGCTGGGCTGACGTCCACCAGTGGTGTAAGACCTGTATCCGAGACCGTACCGTTCTCTAGGCTTTCGCGGTCTTCCAGGTCAAATTCCGGCAACCCTCGACTTGTATCTGACGTTTGCTCGCAATCTTAAGTTAAGTCTTGCAAACCTGAGTTGACTCAACCCGAGACTTGTACCCTAGCGACCGCGTCATCGCCGCGGTTCCGATGTTGCGTCTCGCGCGCCGAGTCGATACCCAAGCCAGGAGATGTGGGCCCTAGTTCAGTTCGAGGAAAACGCCGCGCATTTACAATTCCAAGAGAATCTCTACCCAATGTCACATTAATCAATCAATCAATCCCATCAATGATCAAGTACATGTCAAGTATCACCTAACACCCCATCCCCAAGTAACCTCGAAAGTCAACAATCCCTTACACAACCCATCCCCTATCAAGTAAACCCATCACTCACCTCACACATCACTCCATCACCCATTTCTCTGTCTCCTTATAACCCTCTCTCTCTCTCTCTCATTTCTCAACTCATTTTCCAAGCAACCAAAAGATGACACGTCCAAGCTTCCCAAGCTCTCATAGAGTAGCTTTTGTGTGGCCCACTTCCTAACCCTCTCATCTCCCATCTCAACCCTTCATTCTTCATTATCTTCCATTAAAATCGAAGCCAAGGAGTTCGGCGTTCCATCGGACCAAGAAGGAAGCCGATAGGTGGGTGATCCACCATTGATTCTCTATTAGAATGCCCACTTGTGATGGGGCCCATTTTTTATGTATGTATTGTAACCATGGAGGGCCCATAGTGGCGGGATCCCTCCATCACCATCCGATCTCTACTTTATCTCTCTCTCTCTCTCTCTCTCTCTCTCTCTCTCTTTTCCTTCTTTGTATACTAATGATGATGATGAGGTGTGTGGCTGTAACAGCCCGGATTTTTCCCAACTTGGAATTAGACGTCCTTAGGCGATGGGACAATTCTAACACCTGTTTAACTTCTCAAGCACTCAATTCAAGGGTCTTAAGTCCCTTTTCAAACTATTTTTTTCACAAATCTCACCTTTCGTTACCTCTTCCTTAAATCCTTCTAAGTACTTTCACATTAGACACTACCTTAAAGTTTAGGTGATGAAGAACAATACTTAAACTAAACATTGCTACAAAGGTCATACAACCTCAGACCGAAATCACTCAGGACTAAATCCTTTAGAAATTAGGCGAGATTTAGCTAGTGTTAAAATAGAGTGCCTATGAAATTAGCACCAATCACTTTAAATACGATCTGCAAGACCCAAAACTTGTAGATTCATTGACGCTAGGTTACCCTAAAATCTAGGATCAATCTCATTACCCGGCTGCTCTCGGGAGCATCTTGAAACTCCGTATCAGGTCTGGACTGCACATCGGGAGTCCGAATAATACGAAGTTAAGGACTTAGGACCGCCTCGTTGGGCTTGACAACCATCTCGAAATCAAATCCAAACAGTGTCCCACGGCTGTTCGCTCGAGTCTGGAGCGAGAGAGTGTGAAAACCCTTATTTTCTTTACAAAATAAATATCTGGAATAGTGATCTGGCACGTGTTGCTTGCGGATCAGTTTTAAGCAACTATACCATCAGAATCAGACCAAATTACACCCTTGGATCAGGAGAAATTTCATACACATTTACATGTACTCGGAATCTCCGATCGAGACCCGCTGACCGTTGAACTGAAACTTGTCCGCCACGCGTGACTTGGGAATCCGACTGAAATGAAAACTTAACTTTACATGGATCCGAGGTTGATGAGCTTAAGTCCGACCTTTGGCTTAAGAAGGCCCGCCAGAAGTCCTCCGTTGAGCTGGAAAAGTCCCGCTTTGGTTATAACCTAAGTATACTTTGACCTGAAGTCTATTTCGGTGAGTTTTTAGGCTATATAAGGACTTTAAATCCTCTCTCATTGCAGCCATATGAATTTGAGAGAAACCCTAGAGAGAGAAGAGAGAAAAGAGAGAGAAAGTGTGGGAGATGTGAGAGAATCTCCCTGCCATGCTTCCCTGCAGCTACATAGGCTACACCGCTCCGATCTAATCGCTTTCCTGGCGATTCTAGCTCCGTTTCTAGGCAAGAAACCCTAACCCTAAACTGATTTGGGGTTTTGATAGTTGTAGGTTAGGAAATAGCTAACCTATTTCATTTTATAGGTTACCAAACTACTGTATACGAAAGCTTAGCAAATCCATCAACTCCGTTACGATTCTACGACAAAAGGTGAGGACTTTAGGTGTATAGGTTACGGTTTTCAACGCTTTCAATGTTAGATAATGATAGATTCATGATCTGCATGCAATTGCACATGTACAAAGTGCTTTCTAATTTCTGTTTTGATTAAAGACATAGAATATGGAATTTTACATACTCTAGGTATTCGTAGAAAATATGGTATACGTATATATTTTGGAAATGTGTTTGACATGATTAGTTGTTGTATGAATATATGTTATATGGATAAAATACTGATTTGGCGAAAAGATTCGCCCTAATACATGTTATGCTAATATACACTATGTATGTAGAAATAACGTATTGTAGAAAATACCGTATATGTATATATTTTAGAAGTGTGTTGGACATGATTATTTGTGGTATGAATATATGATATGTGAATAAAATACTTATTTGGCGAAAGGATTCGCCCTAATACATGTTTGCTAACATACACTAAGTATGTTGAAATAGTGTATGTTAAGAGTTTGTAGAAATGCTTGTGTGAGTAAGTGTTTGGATGATGATGCCTTAGGAGGGTGTTGAGATGGGATTCTCAACTACCTTAGAGACATGTATGATTTCCTCCATGTGGTTGTTTACTTTAACTACTTATTTATTAAATATATTGTAACGCCCTGAAAATCGAGGGGTCGAGCATAAACTCAACTCCCGAGTTCCAGAACATCACTTATGCAACAAAATGAATGATGATTGAATGTTGACTGTATTCGTGCATTGAACATGAGTGAGATTAAGCCAAAACAGCATATCATACTCCAGAGATAGTTAAATTGCAAGCGGAAGACTGTGATAGATAGATAAAATATATAAACTATGATGAGTCTCCAGAGTGTGATAACATTACCAGGTTAAATAATTACAAGTACGGTTCTAAAATATACCAAATATGAGAAAGTGTAATGTCTCCTATCCCAAGTACCATAGCCCTGTCAAAATAGTATCAGGTCTTCATTGACCTACCAGAGAGATACATATAGGAGAACTCCTCCTATCATCATAGAAGTAGTCCGGCTCTGCTTCACAAGCATCGCCATCACCTGAAACTCAACAAATATGGTTGGTGTGTACAACACCGTCCTGTAATGTGGGAGTAAGTGATCAACTCAGTGGAACAGTAAAGCATAGGTTAACATGTTATCAACTCAGTCAAGCAGTAATGATAAAGCAGTACAATCAAACAATTCTAACTACTCTTATTTAATGCAAGTATGAAATGACATGATGTATGTCCTTGCCAAACCACCCTCATGCGACATCATCTTACGTTCGCGAATGCGTCCATCCCTCAGTGCTCCACATCTACCAGGCACATGCAGTGCGATGATGAGCATGATTACCGAGTAATTATTAGTTCATTTCAAACAGCAGTATTGGGAAACTAAGGTACCTCCCTTGTATCATTCCCAAACATGATCCATCCTAGGGTCGTTAATCCTACTTAATCTCATACGGTAATATTGTTCGAGAGGCATCGCGAAGGCATCGCAAAGGGCTCGTCACCCATCAGCACGGATACAGATCTCACCGTATGCCGCTCAATTGTTGACCGTCAACTCGAGTACAGGTCTCACCGTACTCGGCTCAACTCATACTCTAGTTGCTGTGAAGGGCTCGTTGCCAATCACAGACCTTGGAGTATACTCGAAGACACTACGGAGGACTCGTCGCCCGTCAGCACGAATACAGGTCTCACCGTACTCGGCTCTCGCCGTAGGTGTCGACAGCTCGAATACAGTGTCCCATACCACCATACTCGGCTCACGAGTTTGGTTGCTCAATGGTCACTACGGGGAGGCACGTGGCCCCAGCGTAGGCCGACAGCTCGACCACGGTGTCCCATACCACCATGCCCGGCTCATGAGTCTTAGCGGATCGAGGTACCATGGTTAAAAGGGATTTCACTGGTAAGTTTGGTACCCTAGGTTCAAGCAGTAGTGTCCAAACATGGTGAACATACATTTGACAGATCGGGTTACTTGACGAGCTCGGCTAGCTCGAGCGCACAACAAGTTGGACGATATGAAGCGCATAAGTACTTCGTGTGGCCAACCACTATCGTCAACCGAAGTATGACTCGGGTTTGTCGAACACATCTCACGTGGCAAATGAATCACAGCCACGAATGCAATTCTGGTACCGATTGTTTGGACTATAATCATGCCCCAAACACAATCAAGTGCAGATAGATAAAGCAGTAGTGGATCAAGATTCAACTCATATAATCAAAGTCTGGTATTATCCGTTTAGGGCTGTCAGGGCTGTTGCACGCACTCGTTGCTCACTCCCCCATCACCTATGACAGATCATACAACGTAAATATGAATTTAAACATATGCATTACATAGATAAAATCATAAAGGCAGTTGAGCATGTTATGAAGCATAACACAAGCATGAGTTTGTACATAATCAATTCCTAATCACACAGCTATTCAAGGAAATCATACACATAGTTAAAGGATTTGAGAATCATATCTCATCACCCCTATACATTACAATTTACTAACTACTACTCATTCATACATTTCAACAAACGCTTTAGAATACATACATCAACATACATGACATATGTTGATCACATAGGCATTAGGCCAAATCCTTTCACTAGGGAGTTGCCCCAATCATAACACGCATACACCCACGACGGATAGTCATGGCAAGCAGGAATCCAAGTTCCATATTCATTCAGTCATTTCCACAAACACTTGGGCCACACATTTTAACATATATAGTGTATATTGGCCGTGGCGTGATTTAGGGCAAATCCTTTCGTCAAAGGGGTATCGCCAATACAACAATCATATATCCATGACAATTAGTCATGGCGAGCACGAATGAGAATTCTATACTCATTCAGCCATTTTCACAAACACTTAGAATACACTATTACAACATACATGGTGTATGTTAGCAAAACATGTATTAGGACTATCCTTTCGCCAAGCAAGTATTTTACGCATATATAATATATTTATACAACAAATAATCATGGCAACCACATCTCTAAAATATATATGTATACGGTACTTTCTACATTACAGTATTTCTACATACATAGTGCGTATTAGTAAAACATGTATTTGGGCGAATCCTTTCGCCAAATAAGTATTTTACCCATATATCGTATATTCATACAACAAATAATCATGTCAAACACATTTCCAAAATTTATACATATATGGTATTTTTTACGAATACCTAGAATATGTAAAATTCCATATTTTTCATCTTTAATCGAAACAGAAAACGAACATCACTTTGTACATGTGCAATTGCATGCAGATCATGAATCTATCATTATCTGACATTGAAAGCGTTGAAAACCATAACCTATACACCTAAAGTCCGCACCTTTTGTCGTAGAATCGTAACGAAGTCGATAGGTTTGCTAAGCTTCCGTATTCGGCAGTTTGGTAACCTATAGAACGAAATAGGTTAGCTATTTCATAACCTACAACCACCCAAGCCCCAAATCAGATTAGGGTTAGGGCTTCTTACCTAGAAATGACGCCGGAAACGCCGGGAAAGCGATGAGAATCAGGCGGTGGAGCTCGTACAGTGGCAAGGAAGAGTGGCAGGGAGATTCTCCCCCATCTCCCACACTTTCTCTCTCTTTCCTCTCTCTCAATCTCAAATTCGTATGGCTGCCATGAGAGAGGGTTTAAGGTCCTTATATAGCCTAAAAATTCACCGAAATAGACTTATGTTTAAGGTATACTTACATTATAATCAAATCGACATTGTTTCAGCTTAAAAGAGGGTTTCTGGCGGCCCTCCTTGAGCCAAAGGTCAGACTTAAGCTCACTAACGCTGGATCTACGTTCTATTAATTTTTCATTTCAGTGGGATTTCCAGATCACGCGTGGCGGACCAGTTTCAGTTCAACGGTCAGTGGATCTCGATCGGAGATTTCGAGTACATGTAAATGTGTATGAAATTTCTCCTGATCCGAGGGTGTAATTTGGTCTGATTCTGATGGTCTGGTTGCTTAATACTGATCCGCAAGCGAGTGGTGCCAGATTACTATTCAAGATATTTTATTTTGAATTAATTTCACATTTCTCACACTCTTCACTCCGAGCTCAAGCGAATAGCGCTGGGATATTATTTGGATTTGATTTCCGAGATGGTTGTCAAGCCCAGCGAGACGGTCCTAGTTCCTTAACTTCGTGTTAATCGGACTTCCGACGTGCGGTCCAGATCTGATACGGAGTTTCGAGATGCTCTAGTGAGCAGCCGGGTAATGAGATTGATCCTAGGTTTTAGGGTAACCTAGCGTCAATGATTCTACAAGTTTTGGGTCTTGCAGATCGTATTTAAAGTGATTGGTGCTAATTTCACAGGCACTCTAGTTTAACACTAACTAAATCTCGCCAAATTTCTAAAGGATTTAGTCCTGTAAGATTTCTGTCTGAGGTGGTACTTAGTCCTTTGTAGTTTGTATATAAAGTGATCCAAGTTATACTACTTAGCTAGTTTAAGATAGTGTCTATGGTGAAAGTACTTAGAAAATTTAAGGAACAAGGTGGTGAAGGATGGGATTTGTGAAGGAAATGGGTTAAGGAGCGATTTTAGACTGTGGGATTCAGTTCTGACAAGTTAATAAGGTGTTAGGAGCAACCAATTGCCTAAGGACGTCTAATTCCAGGTTGGAGAAAATCTGGGATGTTACATATATGTGTTTGTATTCCTATTTCTATAGTGCTTTATAATATGCTTTATAACATGCTTTGTAGCATGTTTTATAACATGCTTTATGACATGCTTGTTAACATGCTTGAGTTACTTTGTTTATTATGCTTTACACCACATGCTATGAGTAAGGATTGATTGAGTTTGGGACTATATCTATAGTCCAGACAATCGGTACCAGACTGGAGATCGTGGTTGAGGATTCATGTCGCCACGTAGGATGTGTTTGACGAACCCGAGTCGTACTTCAGTTGGCGACAGTGGTTAGGCCACACAAAGTGCTTATGCACTTCATGTCGTTCAGTTGATTGTACGCTCGAGCTAGTCAGGCCCGTCAAATAACCCGATATGTCTAATGTATGTTCACCATGTTTGGTCGCTACTGCTTCAACCTAGGGTACCAAACTTACCAGTGGAATCCCGTTAACCATGGTACCTCGATCCGCTAAGACTCATGAGCCGGGCATGGTGGTAAGGGACACCGTGGTCGAACTGTTGGCCTACGCTGGGGCCATGTGCCTCCCCGTAGTGACCATTGAGCAACTAGACTCGTGAGCCGATTATGGTGCTATGGGACACTATATTCGAGTTGTCGGCCTACACTGGCATAGCCTGGCTATGGTTCTCAGTCAGGTTGCATCCGGGTCCCATTCTCAATAAGTGGACTGGTCAGGCTTCGAAAATAGACTGCCAGTTGGTAGGACGTTAGTGGAGTGACCTCGAGCATACTCTGAATCTGCGGTGAGGCGATGAGCCTTCCCGTAGTAACAGAATATAAACTAGGCCTGTATTGATAAGGTGATGGGGGAGTGGTGCAACGATTCCGTGTAACAGCCCTGGCAGCCCTTGCAGCGACTTAGAAACACACCATCGTATGAAATTGTCTAGGACTGACGACCCTAGAATGGATCATGTTTGGGAATGATACAAGGGAGGTACCTTAGTTTCCCAATCCTGCTGTTTGAAATGGACTAATAACAACTCGGTAATCATGTTCATCATGCATTGCATGTTCCTGGAAGATGTGGAGCACTGAGGGATGAAAGCATGCCGCAAACGAAGAGGGTGTCGCACGAGGGAGTATGTCAGTGAGGGCATCCATCATGACTACATTCATACTTGCATTAATAAGAGTAGTTATGAATGTTTGATTTTACTGCTTTATCATTACTACTTGAATGAGTTGATAACATATTAACATATGCTTTATTATTCCACTAAGTTGGCTACTCATTCCCACGTTACGGGACGGTGTTTTAAAACACCCACCAGACCCTGTATCAGATGCAAGTATCACTGGAGCACAGGAGACTGAGCCCGACTTCTATGACGATCAGGAGGAGTTCTCCTACATGCAGTTCGTTAGAGGCTTTGCATAGGCTGTCCAGTGCTATGGGGCTACAGGGTTGATAATTTCAGTTATACTATTTTGACATTTTGATTCAAAACCAACATGTATATATACGGTGACTCAGTTAGTGTTCATACTCTGGAGATCGAGAATGTTTTGTTTCATATATATCTATGTACACCTTTCAGTCTTCCGTTTACGTTTTATACATGGATCTGGAGTATGAATTACTGTTTTGGTAGAATCTCGCTCATGTTTATTGTACTAACACAGACAACATTTAATCATCATTATCTATGTTGCATAAGTGATGTTCCGGAACTCGAGTGTTGAGTTACTACTCGACTCTCGATTTTTCGGGATGTTACAGTTGGTATCAGAGCATGATTTGGATTAAATTGGACCTGGGTTATGGTCACATGACGCACTCTGACGCACTCTGACTTAGGAGGGAGCGACGGAACGTAGAAACAGTCATAGGTATCCCGATTTCGCCAATTGGCGAAGTTCACTGAAAACGAACGCCGAAATCGAGTCCGTATTAAACCTTGGTCGCACGGGTCGACCTTAAAACATTCCTAGGCCGTCTATTAATGAGTCTTGATCACAATCCACCTCACCTCAACCATTGAAAAATTGATAGAATACGGGATAAGCGTGATGGTGATAACTACTCTGAATCCTCGGAGCTTCTCTGGACTCCTCACGGAGACTTCTCGAGTCTACGAGAAAAGAAAACAGAAAGTAGAAATAAATTCTAATAAATTCAAAATTGATTAATGAATGACTAAAAATGAGTTCACAACCCTTTAAATAGGGATACCAAGTAATGGGAAAGAAATCAGAAACAAACTACAACTATAACTCCTAGAATTCGCGACTTACTATTAGGTCGTAGTGTCTACTAGTGTGCAGGGTTTTTGGCCAAAAATAGTAAGTGTCCTATTTGGCTTCACCAAACCGTTCTCCTAATTATTCCAAGCTCTTTTTGCGATGGGCGTAACTCCTAAAGCCCAACAAATGAAGAGTAATCAAACTAAAACTACTATTTTTAGTAAAACGAAATTAAATCTGGGAAACGACCGTCAATCGGAGGGTTTTTTCATAATTTTGGACTGCGCAACCCGACATAGCAGGGTTGGTTGGCTTCATTAGCTCGTTCTACCCCAAATTCATATATTTTATGTCAGATAACTCATTCTGGATTGCAAGATATGTCCGATTTGCCCGAAGCTACCCGGAATGGAGCGAATCGGGATCGGGGGCCTACCCACGCTAATCCAGGGGTACCCAGGGTGGGACCTAGTGATTTTTGGGGCCTAGAGGACTGGAGGATCATGACCGTGGGGCCCCATTTTGAAAAATCCAAAATTTTTTGGCGAGGCCTCGCCACTTTTTGGACTGGGCCGGGCCCGCGGCTTGGGTCGGTCATCTTTAGGGGTTTTATAAACCCCCTGGTACTCATGTCGTCCCATTTCCATCACCCAAAACCGCACCTCCTTCACAAACTCCCTCTCCAAGCCATTTTTCCCTCTTGCATTGCTGCCCTCTCTTGCAAAATGCCCTTCCGATCGTCCTCCCTACTGATTTCGACCACAGCCTACCCACTCCCATCGTGCATTGCAGCCCTCCTCTCCTTTCCCTCTTCGTTTCTCTCATTTGGACCCCCCGCACGCCCATTGGAGCTCAAAACTCGTGGGAGCTTCCTCACCAACCTGTTCTCTCCATTCTCCTTCGTAAACCCCTCTCTTTTGGGCCATTGCAATACCTGTTGAGCCTCCTATCCGTGGAGAACCAATCCTCCAACCCTCTTTCTTTCCATTCCTTCCCGTTCCATGGCCTTTCTCGCAATTATCTTAGACATTTTCTCCATCTCCACCATCCTCTCTCTTATGGGTAAGAGAAAGAGCGCCGCTGATGAGGTTGGGCCTAGTCGCCCTACACGTTCAAGGCGACCTAGAGGCGCCCCGGCGAACATGCACATTGAGCGGGAGTTGCAGACGAAGCGGGATCTCGATCCACGAAATCCTGCTGTGTGAGCCCAGTTGGTGGCACTACCTCATGGAGTGTATGAGGATCGAAGAGTGTTGTTTGAAGCTGAGGTAGATAGGTGACTCTTCGGCGAATACTTCTTGCTCGAGCAATTGGAGGCGGCCCATTGGGGTCCGCTGTTTGAGGCCAGAGGTCGTGCCAATGCTAGTACTGTCCGAGCCTTCTACGCCAATATTCATGAGCCTACACTGAAACCATTGCAGTTTCGGCTCTTAGTTGTGGTGGATCTGTTTGCCACTATTGAAGTGAGGGTGATTGCGCGGCTTATGAATATGCCCCTTGGTGACGTACATGCTAGCGAACAGAATCTGGAGATTGCTCGTGAAAGGGATCGCTGCACTCGGTTCCTTTGTTCCCAGCTGGTTCCGTGGCAGCCAAACAAGAGTCTGCTAGCGTCCCATATGACAGACGAGTTCCGTCTATGCATCACATCTTCACATACAACCTCTACCCCGATACAGTTACCACATTAGGCGGCTTATGTTTTCTTGTTGATGGATGTAGTAGTAATTGGTAGTATGTTTTAAGTATTTGAAGCTTGATTGTAATTAGCTCATATGCATCTTTAGTCATGATTCATGTAGCTTTGTTATCCATGTATTGTGACAATTTGGGTAAATGAAATAGCTTGCAACTTCTTTTACTATGGAGCGTGTAGAATGCTTAAGTGCTTGTGTATTAGGTTGAATTGCTTCATCTCACATGCGTTGCACCCTATGTTGTATAGGGCCTGCCGCGGAAATATACGCGGAGCACAACACACCTCTTACTCACTGATACGATGGACTAAGCTCCTTTTCAGGGTGATGGTCGCAGAGACCCTAGTTTGGGCCCTGATTGCAGGACTATACCTGAGTCTCTGCCTCTCACTGGTCCTACAGTTGGACTACCCCCTTATACACCACCAGTTCGCGAGTAGAACCGAGCATCCTCTTCGACACCGTATGAGCCACAGGCTGCTCCACCTACTGACAGGTTTGATCAGATGATGATGCTGATGCAGCACCAGCACCAGCAGCTTTTGGCGGTCCTATCTCAGCGTGGCAGTGCAACTCCACCTTCACCACCTGCACGTCCTGCTGAGACGCAGAGCAGGCCTATCCTCGGCAAGAGGCCACCTGAAGATTCGCCTCCCAGGCTTGAGGCTCTGCTGACCCAGCAAAGGCGAGCGAAACGTCGGTGTACGTATTGCAACAGAGGGGGACACACTGACCCCTTTTGTTTTACCAAGATGAAAGACAACGGGATTATGCCACCTCAGAAGACCGACCGTCTACCGCCACGTAATACATCGGCTCCACCCTTACGACCTGCACCACCAGTGCAGCCATTTTACCGCTCGTCTATACCTCAGAGTAGGCCACCTCAACGAACTACGGCAACGCAACCAAATCATCCTCAACGAGCCCGTGTGCATGCGCTTGCCGCTGAGACACCTGAATCCACAGCTGCAACGCCTTTAGCCTTTGAGGTCACTGCCCGCATTCAAGGTACACCTGTTTATCCTAATGGTACACATTGAGTCTATTAAACCAATTCATATGAAAGAAAAAGGCCTAACACTGGATTATTACAAAAGTAATACGGTAACTAGAGGTGACACTTATAATAATAGGAGGGTTGAAGTGAAGAATTTCTACAACTTCGTGTTGCCAATAGGGTAAGTCACTAGATGGTCACTAGCTAGGGGTTAAACCTTCCTTAGATCGTTAACATTGAAATTACTGGAATAAAGACAATTAGGGTTCAAGTATTACATTAATTCGTACTACTAGACTTATCAATAGTTACGAGTTAGGTCACAATAAATAGAGTTAGTGTATTCACAAATGTTAATAGAAACCTTAGCCAATTCTATACTCTTAGAAACCTCTTTAGGATGATCTACTAAGACATGGATTTACCTTGTCCTTGAATATAGATTATATTAAGGACTCTTTTAAACCAAGACCTACAGGGCAACCTTAGAAAGAGGATATCTGAACCTTTCAGCGATGGTCATTCCCTAAGCTTTTAGAGTAATCGGACTACGGAGTTACTGAAATATACAACTGCGAAGCATTCGCGACTTGACCCAATTCTCAATCCTGGGCGACTGCCAATGGACTCACTACTTAGCCGAGCAGAAGACCAGGATCCATCAGGATTAGGAAGGGATACGATGAGCCTTCTACCCTAGCAAGGTAGATGATCAATGTATCGGGATCAAGCCCACTATAACCGTCTCTCCGTGTTGGTCAAACAATGAAAACAACTATCTTACTCTAAATTATTGGGAATTGTCGTCGAGACTCCAAATAGGTAAAGAAATAAATTGTAGCAAACCATCAGGGTATGAGAAATGGATAAAGAAATAAGTTTTAAGGGGGGTAGACTAAAATGAACCAGACTAGTATATGCCCTACCACGCGTAGAAACTCGAAATCAAAAAAAAACTTAGGCAAAAGAAATAATTAAATCTTTCTTTATTACCCTTAGCCAATTTCGGGGACGAAATTTTATTTTAAGGCGGGTAGATTGTAACAGCCAGGATTTTTTCCAACCTGGAATTAGACGTCCTTAGGCGATGGGACAATCCTAACTCCTGTTTAACTTCTCAAACACTCAACTCAAGGGTCTTAAGTCCCTTTTCAAACCATTTTCTTCACAAATCTCACCTTTCATTACCTCTTCCTTAAATCCTTCTAAGTACTTTCACATTAGACACTACCTTAAAGTTTAGGTGATGAAGAACAATACTTAAACTAAACATTGCTACAAAGGTCTAAGTATCACCTCAGACCGAAATCACTCAGGACTAAATCCTTTAGAAATTAGGCGAGAATTAGCTAGTGTTAAACAAGAGTGCCTGTGAAATTAGCACCAATCACTTTAAATATGATCTGCAAGACCCAAACTTGTAGAATCATTGACGCTAGGTTACCCTAAAATCTAGGATCAATCTCATTACCCGGCTGCTCTCGGGAGCATCTTGAAACTCCGTATCAGATCTGGACAGCACATCGGGAGTCCGAATAATATGAAGTTAAGGACTTAGGACCGCCTCGTTGGGCTTGACAACTATCTCGGAAATTAAATCCAGACAGTGTCCCACGGCTGTTCACTCGAGTCCGGAGCGAGAGAGTGTGAAAACCCTTGTTTTCTTTACAAAATAAATATCTGGAATAGTGATCTGGCACGTGTTGCTTGCGGATCAATTTTAAGCAACTAGACCGTCAGAATCAGACCAAATTACACCCTCAGATCAGAAGAAATTTCATACACATTTACATGTACTTGGAATCTCCGATCGAGACCCGCTGACCGTTGAACTGAAACTTGTCCGCCACGCGTGACTTGGGAATCCGACTGAAATGAAAACTTAACTTTACATGGATCCGAGGTTGATGAGCTTAAGTCCGACCTTTGGCTTAAGAAGGCCCGCCAGAAGTCCTCCGTTGAGCTGGAAAAGTCCCGCTTTGGTTATAACCTAAGTATACTTTGACCTGGAGTCTATTTCGGTGAGTTTTTAGGCTATATAAGGACCTTAAACCCTCTCTCATTGCAGCCATATGAATTTGAGAGAAACCCTAGAGAGAGAAGAGAGAAAAGAGAGAGAAAGTGTGGGAGATGTGAGAGAATCTCCCTGCCATGCTTCCATGCCGCTACACAGGCTACACCGCTCCTATCTAATCACTTTCCCGGCGATTCCAGCTCCGTTTCTAGGCAAGAAACCCTAACCCTAAACTGATTTGGGGTTTTAATAGTTGTAGGTTAGGAAATAGCTAACCTATTTCATTTTATAGGTTACCAAACTACTGTATACGAAAGCTTAGCAAATCCATCGACTCCGTTACGATTCTACGGCAAAAGGTGAGGACTTTAGGTGTATAGGTTATGGTTTTCAATGCTTTCAATGTCAGATAATGATAGATTCATGATCTGCATGCAATTGCACATGTACAAAGTGCTTTCTGATTTCTGTTTCGATTAAAGACGTAGAATATGGAATTTTACATACTCTAGGTATTCGTAGAAAATACGGTATAACGTATATATTTTGGAAATGTGTTTGACATGATTAGTTGTTGTATGAATATATGTTATATGGATAAAATATTGATTGGCGAAAAGATTCGCCCTAATACATGTTACGCTAATATACACTATGTATGTAGAAATAGTGTATTGTGAAAAATACCGTATATGTATATATTTTTGAAGTGTGTTGGACATGATTATTTGTGGTATGAATATATGATATGTGAATAAAATACTTATTTGGCGAAAGGATTCGCCCTAATACATGTTTGGCTAACATACACTAAGTATGTTGAAATAGTGTATGTTAAGAGTTTGTAGAAATGCTTGTGTGAGTAAGTGTTTGGATGATGATGCCTTAGGAGGGTGTGTTGAGATGGGATTCTCAACTACCTTAGAGACATGTATGATTTCCTTCCTCCTGGGTTGTTTACTTGTAACTACTTATTTATGAAATATATGTGTTTGTATTCCTATTTCTATAGTGCTTTATAATATGCTTTATAACATGCTTTGTAACATGTTTTATAACATGCTTCATGACATGCTTGTTAACATGCTTGAGTTACTTTGTTTATTATACTTTACACCACATGCTATGAGTAAGGATTGATTGAGTTTGGGACTATGTCTATAGTCCAGACAATCGGTACCAGACTGGAGATCTGGTTGAGGATTCATGTCGCTACATAGGATGTGTTTGATGAACCCGAGTCGTACTTCAGTTGGCGACAGTGGTTAGGCCACATGAAGTGCTTATGCACTTCATGTCGTTCAGTTGATTGTACGCTCGAGCTAGTCAGGCCCGTCAAATAACCTGATATGTCTAATGTATGTTCACCATGTTTGGTCGTTACTGCTTGAACCTAGGGTATCAAACTTACCAGTGGAATCCCGTTAACCATGATACCTCGATCCGCTAAGACTCATGAGCCGGGCATGGTGGTATGGGACACCGTGGTCGAGCTGTTGGCCTACGCTGGGGCCATGTGCCTCCCCTTAGTGACCATTGAGCAAACAGACTCGTGAGCCGATTATGGTGGTATGAGACACTATATTCGAGCTGTCGGCCTACACTGGCGTAGCCTGGCTGTGGTCCTCAGTCGGGTTGCATCCGGGTCCCATTCTCAATAAGTGGACTGGTCGGGCTTCGAAAATAGGCTGTCAGTTGGTAGGACGTTGGTGGAGTGACCTCGAGCATACTCTGAATCTGCGGTGAGGCGATGAGCCTTCCCTTAGTAACAGAATATAAACTGGCCTGTATTGATAAGGGCGATGGGGCGTGGTGCAACGATTCCCGTGTAACAACAGCCCTGGCAGCCCTTGCAGTGACCTAGAAACACACACCATCATATGAGATTGTCTAGGACTGACGACCCTAGAATGGATCATGTTTGGGAATGATACAAGGGAGTCCTTAGTTTCCCAATCCTGCTGTTTGAAATGGACTAATAACAACTCGGTAATCATGTTCATCATGCATTGCATGTGCCTGGAAGATGTGGAGCACTGAGGGATGAAAGCATGTCGCGAACGAAGAGGGTGTCGCACGAGGGAGTATGTCAGTGAGGGCATCCATCATAACTACATTCATACTTGCATTAATAAGAGTAGTTAGGAATGTTTGATTTTACTGCTTTATCATTATTGCTTGACTGAGTTGATAACATGTTAACCTATGCTTTATTGTTCCACTGAGTTGGCCACTCATTCCCACATTACGGGACGGTGTTTTAAAACACCCACCAGACCCTTTATCAGATGCAGGTATCACTGGAGCACAGGAGACTGAGCCCGACTTCTATGACGATCAAGAGGAGTTCTCCTACATGCAGTTCGCTGGAGGCTTCGCATAGGCTGTCCAGTGCTACGGGGATACAGGGTTGATATTTCAGTTGTACTATTTTGACATTTTGATTCAAA
>JAJHSJ010000004.1:65600500-65735772 GCA_021015155.1 Magnolia officinalis
AGAGAGAGAGAGAGAGAGAGAGAGAGAGAGAGAGATTCTGTCTCTTTAAAGAAAATGCAGGTCAGCACCTCTTGACCGAGCCCTTCGGTCCGGTGCACAGCGAGTGCACCACCCCTGGTGCACACGCAACGGCTGTGTGGGGTCCACCGTGATGTTTTTATTTGAAATCCACTCCGTCCATGGTGTTCTACGGATCTAAATTGGTCCCCTGACTAAAGATCAGGCATATCTAAATCCTAGGTGGGCCATAGTATTGGACTTGTACGTCCAAATGACTCTACCCGACGATCTCATGGTCGGATCACCTCGAAATTGGACGTCAATGGTTAAAAGGTCTTCGTGGATCATTTGTAAGACTCTTATAATATATTTCTACCCATATACTAGTATTAATATTAATTTTATCATTATTACTACTTATCACTATCATTATTTATTTCTTTATTATTATTATTATTTTCACCTGTGTGCGCATCATGTTGTGGGTACCCCTCTGTAGGTCATTACGACTATTTATCTCATGATTTTATATTAATATTAATATTATCATTATTATTACTCTTACATACTGTCACTTATTTATCTTATTATTTATTTACCTACTTAATTATTATTATTATTATGCTTATATGTAAGGCGTGAGACTATTTGTCGTGCGTCATTTAGCTACATGCCCTAACATTAGGGTTACTTGCTTTAAAGTGAGTTATACCCCATGAATCTCTAATTACCAAATCGTGATTTGCTGAGCATTCCAACACTCCAATGATTGGGTTAACTAGTACTTAATTATCAAAAGTTCTTGGGATATTAAGGAAATAGGTCCCTACAGTGGCGCGATGATCCATCTTGGGAATCGATGGATAGATAGCTTAATGTAAGGATTGGGACTGTTTTCGATGGTTGGATTTAGATTAGAATGAACGTGAATGTTCACCTAAGCCAGGCTCGTATTCATACTAAGTTAGGTCACGTGGTAACACTCGAATACTGGAAAGTACGGGTGTTACATTTAATGTAAATGTTCTGGTGGGCCCTACGTGGGACCCACCTCTGCTCTTTTTTTTTTTTTTAAATAGCAGAGGCTACACGTACAGCAGCTACACAACTGCCCCCATTGACGTCAGCATGGCCTGCAGGGCATACTGCACGTGTGGGTGTAATCCACACCGTCCTGCTGTGTGGACCCCACCGCTAGCTGTTGTACAGCCGGCAGTAAGTTCTGTGGGTCCCACCTATTCCATCCACGCCGTCTATCTATGAGACCCACCATGATGCATGTGTTGTATCCAAACCGTCCAACCATTTGTAAGATCATTTTATGGCATGGAGTAAATGAGTGAGTCAGATCCAAAGATCAAGTGGACCCCACCATATGCAATAATAGTGGGGCACACTGACATCCACCGTTCAAACTTCTAAGGGCCATAGTGGTTCCCACTTAAGCTGATATTTAGTTTTCACTTCATTTATCTCTATGTTAACTTATGAATTGATCAGATCTCAAAAATACATTAGGGTGGCCCTGATTTGATACATATGAGGCCCATCGGTGTGACCTATTTGGTATACATGAAGCACATTGGTGTGGCCCAAATAATGCGGCCCATGTGATGTGGCCCACTTGACATATGAGGCCCATTGTGATGTACTCGAGGCCCATGGGCGAGGCCCATTATGATGTATTTGAGGCTCATGGGCAAGGCCCATTGTGATGTATTCGAGGCTCATGATCGAGGCCCATTGTGATGTATTCGTGGCCCATGGGCGAGTCCCATTGTGATGTATTCTAGGCTCATGGGTGAGGCCCATTGTGATGTATTCGAGGCCCATGGGTGAGGCCCATTGTGATGTATTCGAGGCTCATGGGCGAGGCCCATTGTGATGTATTTGAGGCCCATGGACGTGGCCCATTGTGATTCATTTGAGGCCCTTGTATGAAGCCCAAAGCAATATATGAGAGGCCCATGAATGGGGCCCAACGTGATGTTGTGTGGCTGATATGTTGTGTATGAATCCCTTATGTGGGCTACTCCTTGGGAGCAATGTTGGTTAGATGTCCACATTGATGGGCAATGATGGTTGAATGTCCACATTGTGACCTTGTCATAGGCCTTGTTAGGCCCATTCTCATCATTCCCTTAATGGGTTAACTCAAATAAGTGGCGCCATTCACTATAGACGGATGACTCTGTGCTATCGGATTTGATATAACCACAGCCGAGTACCGATCTTTATACTATGGTTAATCGTCTGATCATCTATGGACCCCACCTTGTTTATATGCTGATTGTTGATTTCGACTCCGATTGTTGAGGTCGATTGTTGAGGCCGATTTCGATTCTGATTGTCGAGGGCGATTGTTGAGGCTGATTCCGATTATGATTGTCGAGGGCGATTGTTGAGGCTGATTCCGATTATGATTGTCGAGGCCGATTTCGATTCTGATTGTCGAGGGCGATTGTTGAGGCTGATTCCGATTAAGATTGTCGAGGCCGATTCTGATTGTCAATTCTGACTCCAATTGTCGAGGCCGATTGTTGAGGTCGATTCTGATTCCGATTGTCGAGGTCGATTTCGATTGTCGAGGCCAATTTCGATTGTCGAGGTCGATTGTTGAGGCCAATTCTGATTCCGATTGTCGAGGCCGATTGTTGAGGCCGATTCCGATTCCAATGTCGAAGCCGATTATTGAGGCCGATTCCGATTCTGATTGTCGGGGCTAATTGTTGAGGCCGATTCCGATTCCGATTGTTAAGGCCGATTCCGATTGTCGATTTCGACTCTGATTGTCAAGGCCAATTGTTGAGGTAGATTTCAATTTCGATTGTCAAGGCCAATTCCGATTGTCGAAGCTGATTATCGAGGCCGATTCCGATTGTCGAGGTCGATTGTTAAGGTCGATTCCGATTCCGATTGTCGAGGCTGATTGTTGAGGTTGATTCCGATTCCGATTGTCGAGGCCAATTGTTGAGGCCGATTCCAATTCTGATTGTCGAGGCCGATTATGTAACATCCCGAATTTTTGCTAACCTGGGATTAGACGTCCTTAGGCAATGGGTCAATCCTAACACCTTATTAACTTGTCAGAACTCAATCCTACTGTCTAAAATCGCTTGTTAACCCATTTCTTTCACAAATCCCACCCTTCACCACCTTGTTCTTTAAATTTTTCTAAGTACTTTCACCCTAAACACTATCTTAAACTAGCCAAGTAGTATAACTTGGATCACTTTATATACAACCTACAAAGGCTAAGGTACCACCTCAGATAAAAATCACCCAGGACTAAATCCTTTAGAAATTAGGCAAGAAATAGCTAGTATTAAACTCGAGTACCTGTGAAATCAGCACCAATCACTTTAAATACGATCTGCAAGACCCAAAGCAAGTAGAACAGTGAGCACTACGTTACCCTATAACCTAGGATCAATCTCATTACCCGGCTGCTCTCAGGAGCATCACGAAACTCCGTATCAGATCTGGACCGCACGTCGGAAGTCCGATGAACACGAAGTTAAGGAATTTGGACCGCCTTGCTGGGCTTGACAACCACCTCAGAAATTAAATCCAGATAGTGTCCCAGTGTAATTCGCTTGAGTCCGGAGCGAGGAGTGTGAAAGCACTTGATTTTCTTTACAAATAAATATCTCAAATAGTAATCTGGCACCTCTCACTTGCGGATCAGTTTTAAGCAACCAGACCATCGAAATCAGACCAAATTACACCCTCAGATCAAGAGAAATTTCATACACATATCCATGTACTCGGAATCTCCGATCGAGATCCGCTGACCGTTGAATTGAAACTGGTCCGCCATTGCGATCTAGAATCCTGACCGAAATGAAAACTTAACTAAATGTAGATCCAGTGTCGGTGAGCTTAAGTCCGACCTTTGGCTCAAGGAGGCCCACCAGAAGTCCTCCGTTAAGCTGAAACTGACCCACTTTGGTTATAACCTTAGTATACTTTGACCTGGAGTCTATTTCGGTGAGTTTTTAGGCTATATAAGGACCTTAAAAACCTCTCTCTCACAGCCATACGAATTTAAGAGAAACCCTAGAGAGAGAAGAGAGAAAAGAGAGAAAGTGTGAGAGAGGTGGGAGCATCTCCCTGCCGTTCTTCCTTGCCGCTGTACATGCTTCACCACCTCTTTCTAATCGCGTTTCCAGCTTCGTTTCTAGGTAAGAAACCCTAACCCTAACCTGCTTTAGGATTTGAATTGAATCATGTAGCGACATAGCTAACGTATCTTGTTCTCTAGGTTGCCTAGTTGCCGTATACGAAAGCTAAACAAATCTATCGACTTCGTTACGATTCTACGACAAAAGGTGCGGACTTTAGGTGTATAGGTTATAGTTTTCAACGCTTTCAATGTCAGATAATGATAGATTCATGATCTGCATGTAATTGCACATGTACAAAGTGCTGTCTGTTTTCCGTTTCGATTAAAGAGGAAAAATATGAAATTTTACATACTCTAGGTATTTGTAGAAAGTACCGTATACGTACAAATTTTAGAAATGTGCTTGACATGATTATTTGTTGTATAAATATATTATATGTGGATAAATTACTTGTCGGGCGAAAGGACTCGCCCTAATACATGTTTTGCTTATATACACTATATATGTTGAAATTGTGTATTCTAGAAAATACCATATACGTATAAATTTTGGAGATGTATTTGTCATGATTATTTGCTGTATGAATATATTATACATGGATAAAATACTTGCTTGGCGAAAGGATAGCCCTAATGCATGTTTTACTAACATACATCATGTATGTTGAAATAGTGTATTCTAAGTGTTTGTGAAAATGCTTGTGAGAGTAAGTGCTTGGATAATGGTGCCTTAGATAGGTGTTGAGATGGGATTCTCAACTACCTTAGAGTCATGTATGATTTCCTCCATGTGGTTGTTTACTTTAACCACTTACTTATGAAATACATGTGTTTTGTATTCCTATTTATATAGTGTTTTACAATATGCTTTATAACATGCTTTGTAACATGTTTTATAACGTGCTTTATGACATGCTTGAATTGCTTTGTTTATTATGCTTTATACTACATGCTATGAGTAAGGATTGATTGAGTTTGGGACTATGTCTATAGTCCAGACAATCGGTACCAGACTTGAGATCGTGGTTGAGATTCATTTTGCCATGAGAGATGTGTTTGATGAATCCGAGTCGTACTTCTGTTGGCGACAGTGGTTAGGCCACACGAAGTGCTTATACACTTCATGTCGTTCAGTTGATTGTGTGCTCGAGCTAGTTAGGCTCGTCAAGTAACCCGATGTGTCTAATGTATGTTCACTATGTTTGGTCACCACTGCTTGAACCTAGGGTACCAAACTTACCAGTGGAATCCCGTCAACCATGGTACCTCGATCCACTAAGACTCATGAGTCGGGCATTGTGGTATGGGATACTGTGGTCGAGCTGTCGGCCTACGCTGGGGCCATGTGCCTCCCCGTAGTGACCAGTGAGCAACCAGACTCGTGAGCTGATTATGGTGATATGGGACACTATATTCGAGCTGTCGGCCTACACTGCTTGATGGGTAATGGGGGAGTGGTGCAACGATTCCGTGTAACAGCCCTAGCAGCCCTGACCATATCCGGTGTAGTGACCTCGAGCATACTCTAAATCTGCAGTGAGGCGATGAGCCTTCCCGTAGTAACAGAGTATAAACTAGGCCTGTATTGATAAGGTGATGAGAGAGTGGTGCAATGATTCCGTGTAACAGCCCTGGAAGCCCTTGCAGCGACCTAAAAACACACCATCGTATGAGATTGTTTAGGACTGACGACCCTAGAATGGATCATATTTGGGAATGATACAAGGGAGGTACCTTAGTTTCCCAATCCTGCTGTTTGAAATGGACTAATAACAACTCGGTAATCATGCTCATCATGCATGCTTGTGCCTGGAAGATGTGGAGCACTGAGGAAAGCAAGCATGCCATGAACGTAAGTTGGTGTCACATGAGGGAGTATGTTGGTGA
The DNA here is from genome assembly GCA_021015155.1 of Magnolia officinalis. Lineage (NCBI taxonomy): Eukaryota > Viridiplantae > Streptophyta > Magnoliopsida > Magnoliales > Magnoliaceae > Magnolia > Magnolia officinalis. The sequence goes on from JAJHSJ010000004.1 coordinate 65,606,514, forward strand.
GGGCATCCATCATGACTGCATTCATACTTGCATTAATAAGAGTAGTTAGGAGTGTTTGATCATACTGCTTTATCATTACTGCTTGACTGAGTCGATAACATGTTAAGTTATGCTTTATTGTTCCACTGAGTTAGCTACTCACTCCTACGTTATGGGACGGTGTTGTACACACCAACCAGACTCTGTCTCAGGTTTAGATGAGCTGGCGACTCAGGAGGCTGAGCCGGACTATGGCGAGGACCAGGACGAGTTCTCATTTATGCAGTATTCTGGTGGCTTCAACTAGACTACCGGATCGACGGGATTTGCTGGGATTACATTCTTAGATGTATTTTTGACCTTTTTGAACATAAAACAGATATATGTATATGGTGACTCAGATGGATTCATACTCTGGAGATTGAGATAGTTTTGTTTCTTTTACATACATATATATATAGTTTCAGTCTTCCGCTTGCCTTTATACAATTGATCTGGAGTATGAATTACTGTTTTGGTATAATCTCACTCATGTTTATTGCTCTAACATAGACAACATTTAATCATCATTATCTATGTTACATAAGTGATGCGTTGGAACTCGGGAGTTGAGTTCATGCTCGACCCCCGAATTTCAGGGCGTTACAGATTATCGAGGGCGATTCTGATTGTCGATTCAGACTTCGATTGTTGAGGCCGATTCCGATTGTCAATACCGATTCTGATTGTTGAGGCCGATTATGATTGTCGAGGCCGATTGTTAAGGCCGATTCTGATTCTGATTGTCGAAACCGGTTATCGAGGCCGATTGTTGAGGCCGATTCCGATTCCGATTGTCGATTCCAATTCTAATCGTCGAGGCCCAATGAGATGCATATGCGGCCCGTATTTGAGGCCTATTGTAATGTGCATTCGGCCTGTGTTTGAGGCCCAATATGATATATATACGGCCCGTATTTGAGACCCGTTGTGATGTGTATTCAGCCCGTGTTTAAGGCCCAATGTGATATACACGAGGCCTATGCGATGAGGCCCATTGTGATGCATTTGAGGGCCAGGCGATAGAGCCCATTGTGATGTATGTTAGGCCCATGTGAAAGGTCCATCGTAATGTGTATTAAGCTCTTGAGTGAGGCCCATGGTGTTCTATATTTGGCCCTTGTGTGAGGTCATGGGTCCACTGTATGTTAGGCTCTATATGGGCCATTCCTTGGGGGCAATGTTGGTTAAATGTCCACATTATCGAGGTCGATTGTCGATGCCAATTATGGATACCGATTATGAATATGTGACAGCATAGCATCATGATATATGCCCATATGCATCATCTGCATATTTGTTATGAGATATGATTGACCATTGCATATGCCATAGTGTCGGTTGTTATGAGACTCCCTGATAGGCGGAGATTGTCTCACATGAGCACACGGTATGTGCAGGATTGATGCATGACTGAATTGTATGACTCATGCATCTTGCATTGTGTATTATGATTATTGTACGCCCTAACGACATTAGGGTCGTAGCCTCCACAAGCATATCATGGATGGCCAGAAGAGACACTGGAAATCTGTTCTACATGGGGTGCTATAGATATCCCTGGGTGAAAGTCCCTAAACCCTCTTAGTTCTAGAGGTTGCTTCAACATCTAGACCGAGTGGATGCATAAGTGCATGAGAGCTGTATATCATTAAGCCACGTCTCTCATTGTATCATTGTCGATTGGAAGGGGGTGTGGCCTTACCTACCAGAGAGGGGGGAACAATACTAGGTTGAGTCTGACCAGCTCGAGGAATGGGTCCGCTATCGACGCGTCGGGCCCGATATTGGCAGGCGGATAGTGAGGTCTCTTTCACTGACCTTGTTGAGCGCGATGAGGTGACAATCTGGTTTGGAGTGTAATAGACCCCGGTGATTTTTCAGAGAGGAACTGTACTGATATGTGGACTTATTGAGCAGGAATTGCATACTCATTCATTCATTCATTCACTATCCACTCGGGCTGGTGGTGCCCAACTATTTGTTACGTGTACCTTCGTATGGTCAGGATTTCGGTTGGGCGCGCGACTAACCTGAGGTCAGGGGTTTACCACATTGTGTCCAGCTATCCAAACCAGGTATGAGCCAGTCTGCATAGAAGTCCCTTGTGATGAACTCCACAACTTGCAATACTACGTACTATCATCCTGACTTCACGCTCTAACTTGGTCATTTCATTCGCACCGCATATTGTACATTCTGGTATACGTGGACTCATTAGGATTTGTATATTGTATTATATCCTCGGCATCTGATATTTGACTTCTTACGTTCTTGCGTCATATAGCCTTGGTACGGCTGATTGTATTCGTGGACTTGTCTGTATTATAGCTTACTCTGATATCGTATGATTCATGAACTTGCCAGTATTTTCGATATTCTATGAATTATGGCATTGTATTGTATACTTTGCACTTATCTTGCGCACACACTTTCACCACCCACTAAGTTTACTATAAGCTTATGCACGATAGATGTGTGCAGGTGGCATTAGGTTGCAGCAGCGTTGAACTTGGAGCATGCAGCAGACCTTAGGAGCTTTGATTTTTGATATATGTATTTCCCCTTCAGCATTGTATTCAAATGATTATATTAGTGGATATGTGATGATGATGTTGACTTTGTGATCTGAGTAAACTTGTGGTTATGCTTCTTACGAGATAAATGTACGTTGAAAAATCCTCCTTGTAGGATCTCAGGATCAGAATCTAGCGTATGGGCGCTGGGATTTAAGAATGGGGTACTACGAAGGCTGTCGGCACTGGATTCGGCAATCGGAATCCCTGTGAGTCTGATCTCTGGGTTTGGGACGTGACAAGTGGGTTGGCCGTTCTCCCCCTTGTGGCCCACCTTGATGATGTGTTTTATCCATGTCATTCCTCCCTTGTGTGCCCCCCCCCCCCCCCAATGATGTGGTCCATCCCCTGGTGGGACGTCCACAAGTGGGGCCCACCTTGTATGTTTATATGGCCAGCCGACTAGGCCATTAGGGACGCCCAGGCCCACTGGGGACGTCCAGATTTTTTTAGGATGTTGTTGGACTTGTAATCCAGCAGTAGACCCCCCTTATTTTATGTGTTGTGTACACACTTCCCATCTAGTAGGGCCCACTATAGTAATTATGGGCCACTAGGAAATATTTATGCACTCAGTTTTACCATCTGCTGGACCCCAACAGTCCTAGGAAGTTGGGTGGGTTGGATGTCCAGTAAGGGCTTTAAAATATTTTGTATATAGCTGAAAGTTATGAGGTTGTGAGGCCCACCAGATTGTGAGATTTGTATACATACACCATGCTTGTATTTCTAAGATTTGGGATTAATTAGTGCCCTATGAGGCCTGTCTTTAGGGTGATTTTTGAGGACCATAGTATGCCAGATTTTTAGGATGTCCAGCAGGCCCAAATAGTATTGGATGTCCACTCTTGAGCCCAGTTTGGTACATGGACTATTTTCACCTTATGATGGACCTTGTGTGCTGAAAATTGGATCATTGTTGTCCATCTATCTTAACCAGTTTTGGGCTAAATTGTAAGACCCAACTTAGGAAATGTTGGGCATGCCTTACCTATGTATTTAGGCTTATGGGCTGCCCATTAGGTTTATCATAATGCATGAATTTGGTGGCCATTGTACTTGGGCCATGATTTGTCCCGTTTCAGTCCATGTTAATGTATGTAGGCTTTGGGCCGTTTTCTTGAGGCCCATCATGTGATAAAAGATGTATGTATTGCTGCCCATTTCATTTACATGGTTATATTCGGGCCATGGGCCTTGTCTTGGCTAGACTCCTTGATGGGCTGCCTTCTTGGGGACAATGGTGGTTTTTTTTTTTAACCATAAGAACTTTCTATTTTCCATTAAGAAATGGGATTACAGAGACTATACTTCGGGTGACCCCTAGAGCCACAAAAAACCAAGACTCGGGTCACCTATCGTAAAAGAAATATACAAGAGCCATCACCGTGATGGCGCCCAACCCGACACGAGTAGCTCCCCTACTAAAAAAATCTGGAAAACTAGAAGGAGGAGCTACTTGAAGTTGCGCTTCTGGATCGCCCCAAGCCCCACTCTATTGAGGAAAGGAGGCCCCTAACCATCTGAGGAAGGTCAGAAAGGGAGGAGAACAGTGACGAATTTTGCGTGGAGCTTCCCAAGTTAGCCATACCATCGGCTGACCCGTTTCCTTCTCTGCAAACATGACTGAACATTACCTGCCCATTTCTAGAGAGATTCTGAATTCTGGCGATTAAATATTTCCTTCTCCATCCCGGTTTAGAAGAGCCCGATAAAAAATTCACCACCGGCCGGGAGTCCGATTCAACAAGGATGTTCATCAACCCGTGTCGGAAACAAAGAGTGAGCCCATCGTGAACAGCCTGCAATTCAGCCCTTCTGTTTGACGCGATCCCATACCCTGCACAAAAGGCTAAACGGAGGTCACCCTTGTCTCCTCTGCATACCCCCCCTCCACCAGCCATGTCGAGGTTTCCATGGGACGACCCGTCAACGTTTAGCTTTACCCACCCCGTTAGAGGCTTTCTCCAATGCACCACTTGGGTATGCTCAAAGAGGCTCGGCCGAGTACGAATACCCATGGACATCAAAGCCCGGCTATTGCCACCTCCATGAGAGTGGGTATTCCACCTCCTGGTTATCCAGCTTACCCAACCTGCGATGCGTGCTATAATTGTAACCAATCTCATCCTAGGGTTATCGAACTTGGATGCATTCCTCGCCATCCACAACTCCCAAAGAATGAAGCAAGGAATGATTGCATGGAGAGGGGCCGAAGGCACATGAGCCAAACGAGAGTCCCACCAGCGGGTGAGATGCTCTATCATTGATTCACCATTGGGCAGAAGGATACCATAAATCCTGGTGAAGTGGTTCCAAACTTTAGCCGCACAGGTGTTATTCAGGAAAGTATGGTCAACCATTTCTATTGAGGGTCTACTATTTCGATCCTCTAAGCAGCAACTGCATCTGGGCGCTAAATGAATCCCGCAAGATTGGACAGCCCCGTCTACTAACACTGCTCCCCTGATTATATACCAGACAAGCAATGAAATCTTAGTAGGAATTTTAATGTTTTAGATCTTGCCACCCCAATTGGTCCAAGGGCTGCGAACATGAGAGATCTCCCAAGTCGAGGAAACAGAGAACTCCCCATTTTTCGAGTGGGGCCAGAATGGCGTATCTTGCTCAGACGTGAGACACTGACATCCATGGAAAATGGAGTTAATATCTTGCTGGGAAATGAGCGTGAAAACCACTGACGGGGCCAACGGGCCCACGCTTCCTAGGAAATCTCGCACCCTGAGATAGGTTAGCGATGGCGGCACACCAGTGGGCACTCTGTCCATCAGCGGGTCGAGCCCTGACCAATTTGTTGACCACAGATTCAGCCGACCATCTCTAATGTGCCATCAGGTCGTAGCAACAACGGATGGGAGAAGGAGTCTGATTCGCTTCCACAGCGGAGATGTCGTAGCCAAAGGTAACGCTGACCTCATACCCTGGATATCTCTGTTGTATCTAGCCTTCATAAACAAACCCCATAGCCCCTTATCAACTTTGTGTAAGACAATCTAAGCCATTTTTTGACGGAAAGCAGTCATGACATCTTTAAGCTGCCTAATTCCCAACCCACCTTCGATCTTGGGAAGGAAAATATCTTTCCAACTGCGCCAATGAAGATTCTTCCTACCCTCCACCCAGCCCCAAATGAAATTAGGAAAAAGCCTTTCCAGCTTCTGAATAACATTCACAGGAACCTGTGTAACAGCCATCGTATGAACCGGGATGGTGGGGACAATGGTGGTTGAATGTCCACATTGTGTACGCCTCTAGGCCCCTTTGTTAGGCCCATTTTCATCTATTTATGGTTGAATGTCCACCTTAGACCTTGATTGGGCCCATTCTCACCCATTAGGCCCATAGTATTGCTTACTTAGGCTTTGTGGGCTACCCCAAACCGTTGGGCCTCCACTATTAGTTATGCTCCCCCCATATCTTGAGGAATTGCCTAAGTACCTAGACCCAACCTTGGTAAGAGGAGAGTACAACTTCATCGCATGTTATGTTATCTTTATGATTCATCCCCATGTGCACTATGTGTGCTTAGACCCAACTTTGTCATGAGGAGAGTATATTATCGCTGCATGTCATATTTAGATACTTTCATGACTCATTCCCATGTGCATCATATGTGTGATTGAGGAGTGATTGGTCATGGTATATGTCATTGGGCAGGTTGTTATGGGACTCCCTGAGTGATGGAGTTGCCCCATATGAGCGCGCCGTATGCGCATAGACTGATGCAGGGTTGATTGGTGTGATTCATGCATCCCACATTTGCATGGCATGGTTATTATTCGCCCTAGCTTCATCAGGGCCTTAGACTCCACAGGCACATCATGGATGGCCAGATTTGGACACCAAAAATGTTTGGTTCTAGCACCGTGGGCATGTAGGATGTCCTTGGATGAAAGTCCCAGAACCTTCATGGTACCAGGAAATGCTCCAACGTCAAGAATGAGTGAAAAACATGAGCGTCGGTGCCGTTACCATTAGGCCGCGTCTCCCACTGTATCGTGGCCTTATCTGCCTGAGTGAGGGGGCTATAAGCTAGACTGAGTTTGACCAACTCGCAAATGGTTCCGCTACCTGCGAGCCTTGTAGGTGTTGGCTGACCACAGGCGGGTAGTGAGGTCTCTTATGCTCGTTGGGCTGCGCAGCTAGGGAGGTGGCAGTTAGTGTGGAGTGTATTTGACCCCGCTAATTTTTCAGGATCAGAACCTGGTATATGAGTGTCAGGAGCCGAGAAAGGGGTATACAGAGGTTGTCGGTGCCGGATTCGTCGATCGAGAATTTTGTGAGCCCGGTTTCCGAGTTTGGGGCGCGACAGAGGATACCGATAAAATAGACACTAGATCACCTACCCTAGGGGAAAGGGCGTTTTTTCTGTCAATCCGATCCTGCAGTCTTTTGCTAAGAGAGAGGGTAGAATTTTGGAGGGAGCCATACTACCCAAGCCGTTTTGCTCGTCAATTTGGTTTTGACGAAACTATTCCAGAAGATTGTGGCTTGGTGACCAGAAGAATGCGGAGTTACGGGACTGGCCCTTATAATTAAGTGATGGTATGAAAACAGCTTCTGGGTTGCCGAGTCAGATCTTCTTTTATCATCCCAAGATGCAATCACATTCCTCGTGCCTCTTATAGTCATATGAGATGGTGGGCTCATCAATCATACTTAGTTAATAATGCTTGCCCGTAAATGAACCCACCTGGATTCCACCTCCAAGACTTAGAGGCCGCAAATTTGAAGAAGGGATAGGCTTTGTTCCAGAGAAAGTCATGCCCCCTTTCCAGGTCATCTTTGCGTCAAGATTTCTACAGAAGATCCAATTTGTGAACGGAAACCTGATAATACTTTGGAGGGATGGATCGCTTATGGAGTCATTAGGGGAAAGAAATTATGATTGAAGAGGTGGAAGAAGGAGAATTAGAAGAAGAAAGTTCTCAGACTTCTTCATCTGAAGGTACTGCTTCCGCTGAATATGATATAATCAGTGAAGATGAAGATGATGATTATGAAGATGGAAATGTTGACATTGATGGTGAGGAAGATGTTAATGCAGAAGGCGTTTCTACTAGTGAAGAACATCCTTTACCAACCTCTCAAGTTCAAGAGAATATTATCATCCCTGCGAGGACTTCGGTTGTCAGAGAAGAGGAAGAGGAGGAGCCTCTAGATTATGGAGAATACGGATATTCGCCAAGTAAGGAGCTTTTGCGGTCTCATATATATATACACATATACTTTGCAATAATTATTTCATTATTGTTATGATATATGCATTCTTATTTCAGGTCCTCGCATTGCTGCTACAGGAACAAATAATATTTCTCCTGCTGATCTTCCCTCTGCTGCACCAGTAGTCTCGCCAAGGGTTTCTTTGACTCATTTAGTGGTGCCAGAAGTGGTGGCTCGTGAAATGATTTTTCCTGAGGAACCAGCTGATCTACCTACACCAACAATTATAAATTCGAGTATTGAAGCCAAAGCCTCTTCTTTCGCTGAAATGATAGGGCCTATCCCTTCTTCTGTCACGGAGATGCAATTTCCTGATGTTCAGGTTCCAGTGGAAGCTATAGTCTCCCTTTTCTTCATTTATATCCTCACGTTGATTGCTTTCGTGTTTCTTGTTATGACTGCTTTCTTTTATTACATAACATGAAATCTTCCTCAAAGTGGCACAGCTAGTTCCAGCTCCGTGACTACAATATCAGACATACCATCTTTCGAGAAGATCCCCGCATACAAGCGATCACTTATGAGGAATTCCATGTCTACAGTGGTTGAAATGTTTAAAGATCCCGAGCAATGGTTGGATCTAAATGCTGCTGTAGACGTCTTGGATGGTGTAGCGAGAATATCCAAGATCAGTATTTCTCCTATACGCGATGCTCTCCTAAGATTTCATAATTCCATAATTGCTCTGAAGTCAGCTGAGACCGTGGTTATTCCACCGGAAATCTTAGAGTATGGAAGACAGTCTGCATCTTCCAAGGAGAAAGCCTCTCTTATTGCATCTACTATTTCCCAATATGAACAGGAACAATTATCTCTCCAAAAGCAATTGTCGATCACTGCTGACAATAGGATAACTATTTAGAATCGTATTGCTTTTCTGAAACAAGAAATTTCTCAGTTGAAAGCGCCGGACTTGGAAGCAGAGCTGTATATGAAAGATATTCAAGAGAAGATAGGATCTAGTTCTGTCAATGTTGAGAGATCTGAATTATCTAGGAGTGAAGAATTAGTAGCCTCTTTAGAGAGAAAGTTGGTTGATTTCCCGGATCATGCTAAAGTTATTTTTGAAGCTAAATCAGAACTTGTTGCAGCTCAAACTTATCTCAAGGAAAATTTACAAAGATATTGTCATGCCCCAGACTCGGTGACCAGACTCACAAGGAACCCAATAGCCGGTTCAGGCCGCAATAGCCTCCATAGTACCCCATTCTCGGCTCCTGAGATAGATTCCGATCCTGGGATCCTACAAGGAGGATTTTTATATCACAAATCTGATTCAATCGAGCATACCCAAGATCATAGCAAGTAAATCTCAGGAATATAACCACAGGAAACACATTGCAAAATCCACTAAGAATTAAACATTTCAGGTTCAAAGGCTCAAAAGGAAATACATAATGAAAGAAGGTAAAGGAAAGGTCTGCAATAGGTCCTCAGCTCATGTCAATCCAATGCTCCTCCGCTACTGCGATGACCTAGGATCTCCTACACGCATCAATCGTGCATAAGCTTATAGAAAGCTTATATGGTGGTGAAGGTGTACTATGACAATGGTCTACAGGAGAATGCAGAAGGGAACATGAACAATGCCGAAGCTAATAGCCATACCGAGGCTAAGCTATGAATGCAGGAAGCCGTACTAAGGCTATGCAATTAAATACATGAGTGTTGGACGCCATGCCAAGGCGATGCAATATAAGGCTTATACAGTCGATGCAATGAAATGTGAAGTAATTCCAATCCTCATATCCAATCCACATATCAAGTATAGTTCCATCATAAGGAATCCATCGGGGTCAAATACACTACGTGATGACTGCCGCTCTCCAAGACCCGCACAGTCAAACGAGCGTAAGAGACCTCACTACCTGCCCGTGGATAGCCAATCACCAACGAGGCTCGACGGTAGCGGACCCATTTACGAGCTGGTTAGACTCAGCCTAGCTATGCCCCCTCACTCAAGCGGGTAAAGCAAAACCCCATCTCAACTGACCTCACAATAGTGGGAATCACGACCTAACGGTATAAGGCACTCGGGCGCTCATGATTTCCACTCAGTCTCGACGTTGAGGCATCTCATCGGTACAGTGAAGGTTTAGGGACTTTCACCCAGGGATATCCTGTGCACCCCAAAGGCTCAAGTATCATTTTTGGTGTCCATACATGGCCATCCACGAATAAACCTGTGGATGGCATGGTCCTAATAAAGCAAGGGCGAATATCCACATGCTATGCAATGCCAGATGCATGAATCACACAATCACCCATGCATCAATCCCAAGCATCCATCATGCTCAAGAGGGGAAAACTTCATCCCTCGGGGAGATACCAACATGTCCTACACAATGGCACAGCCATGTCCAATCATATCTTAACCAAGCATGCATATGATGCGTATGGGAGTGGGCCATGAAGATAAGTAAGGGTGTTGATGAGGTGAATGAGAAGATACACTCTCTACCTACCCAAGAAGGGTCCAGGTACTTAACCAATTCCTCATAAGGGATACAACCTCTAGTGGGGGCCCATTTACTTGGGTAGCCCACGAGACTAATTATACAAAACTACGGGCCTAGATAATATAGATGGGCCTAGCAAGAGACTAAGGTGGGCATTCAACCACTCTTAGACACTAATGGGCCTAGAGGGGTCCAAATGGGAACTTTCAACCACCATTTTTCCAAGGCATAACCAACCATACATCACATAGCTATGAGGCCCAAGGCCCATATCCAAACCATATGTACATAAGTCCCATATAAGGCATAAGGAATTGGGCTAATACTACCATCAAAAATCATGGGCCCAAAGAGAGGAATCAAGGCCTAAGGCCTAAGTCCCAATGGCCATAGGATCTGTACATTTAGGTGGACTTAGTGGGCAGCCCATGTACACAAATACATGGTCCTAAACAAGTTTAAGTTGGGCGGATTGGGCCCCACTACATCAGCCCAATAATTAACAATTTAAGTGAGCGACCAAGGGCCCAATACCACCCTTATCTCAGCCCATAGTCCATCAAAATGGTGGAAGATTAGCCCAACATATGGCTGACCAAGGTGGGATGTTCCAGCCCAATCTGGGCCCACTAGGAAGTCCCAAAAATCTGGTCTATACTTGGGTCCACAAAAGATCATCAATAGGTGGCCCGAACAAGCATTAATTAAACCCAAGAAAATACTAAATAGGAGGGAGCAACAAGTACCCAATTCCCTCAAAGTGGTGGGCCCCACATCCAATAAAAATTCAGCAATATACATGTACATTTAATGCCTATAGCTGGACTTTCAGACCACCTAATTTCCTGAGCCTATTGAGGCCCAGAAACTTGTCAAAGTGTGAGGGAATTAATCCCATAAGGGCTAGCACTTCTTATAGGGGGCCCCCACCAGATGGAGGAGGAGATTTGTCACTTTAACATAAGTGGGCCTGCTACTGAAACACAGGCCCAGCAGCAGCCCAAGGCATGGGCGTCCCAAGGGTGGGACGGTCCAAGGTCATGGACGGCCTGGCCAAATACACATCAACACGCCCCAATGGTGGGCCACACAGGGGACATCCACCTAGGGTGGACCCACCCACACAGGCCCCACAAAAACAAGACGGCAAGGATGAAAAACATACATCATGGTGGGCCTAGGCTAGGGACGGCCAGCATGGCTGGACGTCCAGTAGCTGGACGTACAGTCATGCTCGCTGGTGCAGCTGGTTGAACCCAAAACCATGGCCCCAAAGGCCTCTAAAACATCACAAGGTGGGCCCTACAATCATGCACAAAAGCCCCAATGGGCTGGGCCAAATTACAGCTACAAAAATGGAGAGGACAACAAGGTAGAAAAATTCAGCAATGTAAATATTGTTGTCCTAAATTTGGGCATTCCATTAGAGTGGGTCCAGGGCCTCTATAATTCTTGAAATTGAGGGTCAAGGTCCCTCATCATGTCTACAACAAGATGGAACCCAGAAAGATGGTCCACCTTCATCAAAATAATTTATGAGTTAAGGTTTTCTTGAGGTAATGTTGTTGGACTGTATAGCAGAAAAATCTGGCAGTCCATCATGTTGGCCCACCCTTTTGGAGTCTTAAATGGGGTCAGTTATGGATGAAATTTGGTATGCTTATAGGTGGGATATACACCTTCAAGAATCATATATTATATGGTATTAATCACCCTATCAAAAGTCCAAAAATCAGACCCTAAGATGGCCCAAAAATCTGTCCAGACAGTTCTGGACAACAACATATATCTGATTTAAATAAATTATAAACACTATTTAAAAGGGGATTTAATCCCATAAAATCATAGTTTGGTCCACCCTAGTGGGCTCCACAAACTTCCAGACCATCCCCACCATAAAAACACCTTTGCATGTACCCCATTTAGGAGGATTTTGGGGCCACACGTCCAAGGGTGGATTGCCATGGGCATCCTCCCACTTTGGACGGTCTGGATTTTGTTGGTCCACAAGGTGGGCCACACACTCATGATTAGAGATGAATTAACAAGAAAATAGGAAGAATATGGCCACAAGGGAAGGTTCTCTGCCTCATTGAGGCCCTTCCCTTCATCACACATGCATACACATTTCACTATCATAAGATGTACAAGATCTACATGATCAAGGCTATCTACTTGGGATCTATGGTGGAGATGCAATCTCCACCAAGGATCAAGGGTCTAGATGACCCAAAGATCCCTGATCTAAGGAAGGAAAAGCATGAATGGATCCTTGGATAATGGTCCCTTGCATGCAACATGCATGCAATGTAGGATAGGCTATAAGCCACATCTATGGAGACTTGGGGCCACCACCATCACTTAATGGGCCCCACAAGCTCCAACATGAGAAGAAAGATGAAGAATAAGTAAGAAACTAAAGAAATCTAAAATTTACAATGCATGCACACCCACCTAAGAAATCAAGCTCCAAAGTTACACCATCTTCATCTACATGCTCTAAGGAAAGTGGATCTATGGTTGAGATGAGTTGAAGAAGGTGGGATTGGGAGGTAATTGGGGTAGCAAGGGCTGGAAATAAGGGGGAGGTGGGACATTGAAAGGCTAGCAAAGGGAGAGGAAAAGGAGATTTAGAGAGAAATGAGAGGGAGAGAGAGTTGCTTGGGAGGTGTAGGAGAGTAATGATTACTCTCTCTCCCTAGTTTAGAGAAAAGCATCATTAAGCTAGGGTGATATAAACAAGGTTGCTAGGGGGTGTAGGTTCATAGGGTGTAGGGTTGTAAGGTTTCTAGAAACCTACACTAGGGGTGACATCATCCATCACATGCACATGGGAAAACGTGTGGGGTGGGGTCCACCATCCACACATCAAGTGTCCGTATCGAACGTTGCCCACTGAAAGTGCCTTGGTTTCTCAATTAGAGTGACTGTTGAGTCAGCAAGACAAGTGAGCTCCATAGGAAGATCATTCAAGCGTCTACCTCAACAAGATGTGTGCCCGAACTCGTAAAAGGTAAACTTAACCTCACATCCCATGTCCCAAAACACCAGGTATATAAAACCCTTAAAAATGAATAGAACATCTTAGGGATTAAGGTGAGAAAACTATTTTGCAAAATTAGGAAAATCTTCAAGTTTGCTGCCTTTGTCGATTTATCGATAAGTGGTTCGATGAAATCAAACTCTGTTATTGATATCCTCGAAACTCACTCGATATTATCCAAATGAGGACTTCAGATGTCCAGCAACCACAATGAATCCTAGACTAATTTATCGATGAATTGATGGCATGTTCGATATCATCGACTTTGAATCTCGAATTCAACGAGACGACTTGATAAAATCGACATCTGATCGGTTCATGTCCAATATACATGTAACATCCCGGATTTTTGCCAACCTGGAATTAGACGTCCTTAGGCAATGGGTCGATCCTAACACCTTATTAACCTGTCAGAACTCAATCCCAAAGTCTAAAACCGTGTTTGAACCCATTTCCTTCACAAATCTCACCCTTCACCACCTTGTTCTTTCAATTTTTCTAAGTACTTTCACATTAAACACTCTTAAAGTTTAAGTAATGAAGAACAATACTTAAACTAAACATTACTACAAAGGACTAAGTACCACCTCAGACAGAAATCATACAGGACTAAATCCTTTAGAAATTAGGCGAGAATTAGCTAGTGCTAAACTAGAGTTCCTGTGAAATTAGCACTGATCGCTTTAAATACGATCTGCAAGACTCAAAACTTACAGATTCATTGATGCTACATTACCCTAAAATCTAGGATCAATCTCATTACCCGGCTGCTCTCGAGAGCACATTGAAACTCTGTATCAGATCTGGACCGCACGTCGGAAGTCCAATTAACACGAAGTTAAGGAATTAGGACCGCCTTGCTGGGCTTGACAACCATCTCGGAAATCAAATCCGGATAGTGTCCCAGCGCTATTCGCTTTAGCTCGGAGCGGGGAGTGTGAGAAATGTGAAAATAATTCTAAATTAAATTTAAAATAAATAAATCTGGCACATCTCGCTTGCGGATTAGTATTAAGCAACCAGACCGTCAGAATCATGCCAAATTACACCCTCGGATCAGGGATATTTCCCCAAACATATTCATGTACTCGGAATCTTCGATCGAGATCCGCTGACCGTTGAACTGAAACTGGTCCGCCACGCGTGATCTGAGAACCCCTGGAACGAAAAATTAATGGTACCTAGATCCAGTGTTAGTGAACTTAAGTCTGTCCTTTGGCTCAAGGGGGCCCGCCAGAAGTCCTCCGTTGAGCTTAAACTGGCCCGCTTTGGTTATAACCTGAGTATACCTTGACTTGGAGTCTATTTTGAAAACTTTTTAGGTTATATAAGGACCTTAAAACCCTCTCTCATTCAGCCATACGAATTTGAGAAAACCCTATGAGAGAAAGAGAAAAAAGAGAGAGAAAGTGAGAGAGAAGTGGGAGCATCTCCCTGCCATGTTTCCATGCCGCTACACGAGCTTCACCACTCCATTCTCATCATTTTCCCGGTGTTTCCGGCGTCATTTCTAGGTAAGAAACCCTAACCCTAATCTGTTTTGGGGTTTTGATAGTTGTAGGTTATGAAATAGCTAACCTATTTCATTCTATAGGTTACCAAACTGCCGTATATGAAAGCCTAGCGAATCTACCGACTCCGTTACGATTGTACGACAAAAGGTGCGGACTTTAGGTGTATAGGTTACGGTTTTCAATGCTTTCAATGTCAGATAATGATAGATTCATGATCTGCATGCAATTGCACATGTACAAAGTACTGTCTGTTTTCCATTTCGATTAAAGACGAAGAATATGGAATTTTACATATTCTAGGTATTTCTAGAAAGTACCGTATACGTATAAATTTTGGAAATGTGTTTGCCATGATTATTTGTTGTATGAATATATTATGTATGGATAAAATACTGATTTGGCGAAAGGACTTGCCCTAATACATGTTTTGCTAATATACACTATGTATGTTGAAATAGTGTATTCTAGAAAGTACGGTATACGTATAAATTTTGGAGATGTGTTTACCATGATTATTTGTTGTATGAACATATTATATATGTGTAAATTACTTGTTTGGCGAAAGGACTCGCTCTAATACATGTTTTGCTAACATACACTATGTATGTTGAAATAGTATATTCTAAGTGTTTGTGAAAATGCTTATGAGAGTAAGTGCTTGGATGATAGTGCCTTAGGTAGGTGTTGAGATGGGATTCTCAACTACCTTAGAGACGTATATGATTTCCTCCATGTTGGTTGTTTACTTTAACCGCTTACTTATGAAATACATGTGTTTGTATTCCTGTTTATATAGTGCTTTATAACATGTTTTATAACATGCTTTATAACATGCTTTATGACATGCGTGTAACATGCTTGAATTACTTTGTTTATTATGATTTACTCCACATGCTTTAAATAAGGGTTGATTGTGTTTGGGACTATGTTTATAGTCCAGACAATCGGTACCAGACTTGAGATTGTGGTTGAGATTCATTTCCCCACGTAAGATGTGTTTGACGAACCCGAGTCGTACTTCAGTTGGCGACAGTGGTTAGGCCACGCGAAGTGCTTATGCACTTCATGTCATTCAATTGATTGTGCGCTCGAGCTAGACAGGCTCATCAAGTAACCCGATATGTCTAATGTATGTTCACCAGGTTTGGACGCTACTGCTTGAACCTAGGGCACCAAACTTACCAGTGAAATCCCGTTAACCATGGTACATCGATCCGCTAAGACTCATGAGCCGGGCATGGTGGTATGGGACACCGTGGTCGAGCTGTCGGCCTACGCTGGGGCCACGTGCCTCCCCGTAGTGACCAGTGAGCAACCAGACTCGTGAGCCGATTATGGTGGTATGGGACACTATATTCGAGCTGTCGGCCTACACTAATTAGTGACGAGCCCTTTGTAATGACCTCGAGCATACTCTGAATGTGTGGTGAGGTGACGAGTTTTGCCACAGTGTATAGAGTATGAACTAGGCCTGTATCAATTTAGTGATGAACCGTTAAAAAGGTGATGGGGGAGTGGTGTAACGAATGCGTGTAACAGCCCTGACAGCCTTTGCAGCGACCTAGAAACACACCATCGTATGAGATTAACTAGGACTGACAACCCTAGAATGGATCAAGTTAGGGAATGATACAAGGGAGGTACCTTAGTTTCCCAATCCTGCTGTTTGAAAGGACTAATAACTACTCGGTAATCATGCTCATCATCCCACTGCATGTGCCTGGTAGATGTGGAGCATTGGGGGATGAACACATGTCGCGAACATAAGATGGTGTCGCATGAGGGTGGTTTGTCAAGGGCATTCATCATGTCATTTCATACTTGCATTAAATAAGAGTAGTTAGGATTGTTTGATTGTCTTGCTTTATCATTACTGCTTGACCGAATTGATAACATGTTAACCTATGCTTTATTGTTCCACTGAGTTAGCTACTCACTCCCACGTTACGGGACGGTGCTTGCAACACCAACCAGACTGTCTTAGCTGCAGGTGATGGCGATGCTTATGAAGAAAAGCCGGACTACTCTATGATGTTGAGGAGTTCTCCTACATGTAACTCTCTGACAGGTCTATGAAGACCTGGAATTGCATTGACGGGGCTATGATATTTGGGATAGAACACATTACACTTCCACAATTTGGTATATTTTAGAATTGTACTTGTAATTATTTAGCCTGGTAATGTTATCACGCTCTGGAGACTCACCACAGTTTATATATTTTATTTATCTATTACAGTCTTCCGCTTGCTAATTCACTTGTCTCTGTAGTATGATATGTTGTTCTGGCTTAATCTCACTCATGTTCACTACACTAATGCAGACAACATTTAATCATCATTCATTTTGTTGCATAAGTGATGCGTTGGAACTCGGGAGTTGAGTTTATGCTCGACCCCCGATTTTCAGGGTGTTACAAGTTGGTATCAGAGCATGATTTTGATTAAACCAGACCTGGGTTATGGTCACACAACGTACTCTAACGTACTCTGACTTAGGTGGGGGCGACGAAATGTAGAAACTGACTTAGGATTTTCCAAATTCGCCGAACGGCGAAACCGACCGAGATCGACCGCTGAGATTGGGCCCGTACACACCCATGATCACGCGTAACGATCCTGAATCACTTCTAGGCAGTCAGTCGACGGGTTTGAGTCATTCCCTAGAAACGAATGTCCTTAGGTTGTGGGTCAACCATAACACCTTACACTTCATCTCAAAGCCTAAAACCCCATTTATCCAATTTCTTCAAATTCTCTCCTTTCACCACTTCGTTTTTCAACTTTTTCTAAGTCCTTTCATACTAGACATAAATCCTAACGTATAAATTATGGAGAATAATACTTAAACAAAAATTTACTATAAATAGTAAATATATGTAGAAATTGGACTTTTGACCATTCAATTTATGGAATCTCGTGAAATAAATAGGTTGGTTGGATAGAATAACGTCTCCTACCCCAAAATCATATATTACATGTCCAATAATATCATTTCAGTTTGCAAAATGACCCGAAATGCCTCAAAACGGAGTCGGGGGCCTACCCACGCATGTCCAGGGGTACCCAGGGTGGGACCCATATATTTTTGGGGCCTAGGGGTCACGAGGACCTCGCCCCACGAGCGAGCCCTCGCCCATTTATTCAGTGGGTGGCGAGGCCCTCGCCCGGTCGGAGGGCTTGGCCGGGCGGGCCGATCGAGTTTGGGGGTTGTGGGACCCCCTGATGTGTGTCTCGTTCATTGAAACACCCCCAAATGTATACTTCCTTCAAAAACCATCCCTCCAAGCTCTCTTTTCTCTTTCAAACTTCTAATTTTTAGCAAAAATCGCCCCTCCAATCACCCATTCCGTCATTTTCTGTCACAACCCGTTCACTTCCATCGTTTATAACAATACACACACCCCTACCCTCTTTATTGTCTCTCATTTGAGCTCCTACACCCCCCCCCCCCCCCCATTTGAAGCTCAAAACCGTGTAAGCTCTCAACCCATCCTATTTCTTCACTTCTTTCTTTCAACCCTGTCTATTGGGCCTCTACAACGTCTGTTGAGGCTCCAATCCGTGGAGAGTTAGAGACTCTAGCCCTCTTTCCATTTTCCTTCACTTCCCATGGCCTTATTCAAGTTGAATACGGCCTTTTTCTTCGTTTCCACCATCTTCTACACAACCTACGAATGTTGGAATACTTAGGGTCATTCGGCCAACTGCGTTAGGTGAGTTGAAGGTGGATAGCTGTAAGGTATTGTCCCTAGATTGGGTGTATCCCATGGTTTCCGACACCATGTTGGAACGTATGCAATTAAACGTAAACTCCGAGATTTTCTTTTAAATGACACTTAGAAATTCATCATCTTGGGATTTGGAACTCCCATCTCATACTTTCCTGCACAAGACTCATTTTTCAAAGCCTATAAAAAATTAATTTTAATCCCCACCCACCCTCCTACCAAATATGCCATTTCCAAATCCCGAGGTGGGATTAGCAATACAGTCTCATTTAGTACAACTTAAGACCACTAGCCAAATCGGCCCTTGGAGTTTTGGACCTAGAGCGGTGCTCCTAGATTTCGACAGACCGGACCGTATAGGAAATCCAACAAATTAATAAAGTGAACCTTAGGACCCTCTTAGTTGGGATGAGCACATGTGGAATGCTTGAGCGTCAAGTACAGACAACTCAGTTCCAATTAGACAACTTTGACCCTAAGTGATAAAACCCTTCCTGTATTAGAAATGATGTGAAATCATCTAGCATATGAGCATAGACTTTGGACTACACCTAAATTGAGACTAGACTACCGATTACATTAGAGAAGGTCAAAGACTGATAGATGTAGCTAGGTCAAATCAATATACCTCTTTGATCTGGGTGGCGCAGCGAAAGCGTGGTGGACCCTACCCCACTGGCCCAGGATCGAAACTATGCTCGTTGAATACGAACATTATAGAAGCCTTAGCAAGTTCTACTATGAGAAATCATTTTAGGATAATCTAGTAAGATTTGATTCACCATTTCCTTGGATATAGATAATAACAAGGACTCTCTTAGACTAAGACCTAAAGGGCAACCTTAGACATAGACAATTTGAACCTTTTAGTGATAGTCATTTCCTAAGTTTTTAGAGTGATCGGACTATGGAGTTACTGAAATATAAACTGCAAAACATTCGCAGCTTGACCCACTTCTCAATTCTGGGCGACTACCAACGGACTCACTGCTTGACCGAGTAGAAGACCAGGATCTACCAGGACTAGTAAAGGATACGATGAGCCTTCTACCCTGGTCAGGTAGATGATCGATGTATCGGGATTAAGCCCACTATAACCGTCTCTTCGTGTTAGTCAAACAATGAAAATAGCTATCTTACTCTAACTTGTTAGGAATTGTCGTCAAGACTCCAAATAAGTAAAGAAATCCATTGTAGCAAACCATCAGGATATAAGCAAGGGATAAAGAAATAAGTTTTAAGGGGGGTAGACTAAAATGAACCAGGCTAGTATATACCCTATGCAATAAAACTTAGGCAAAGAAATAATTAAATCTTTCCTTATTACCCTCAACCAATTTTGGGGACGAAAATTTATTTTAAGGGGGGTAGATTGTAACATCCCGGATTTTTGCCAACCTGGAATTAGACGTCCTTAGGCAATGGGTCGATCCTAACACCTTATTAACCAGTTAGAACTCAATCCCAAAGTCTAAAACCGTGTTTGAACCCATTTCCTTCACACATCCCACCCTTCACCACCTTGTTCTTTCAATCTTTCTAAGTACTTTCACATTAAATATTATCTTAAAGTTTAGGTAATGAAGAACAATACTTAAACTAAACATTACTACAAAGGACTAAGTACCACCTCAGACAGAAATCATACAGGACTAAATCCTTTAGAAATTAGGCGAGAATTAGCTAGTACTAAACTAGAGTGCCTGTGAAATTAGCACCAATCACTTTAAATACGATTTGCAAAACCCAAAACTTGTAGATTCGTTGACACTACGTTACCCTAAAATCTAGGATCAATCTCATTACCCGGCTGCTCTCAGGAGCACATTGAAACTCTGTATCAGATCTGGACCGCACATCGGAAGTCCGATTAACACAAAGTTCAGGAATTAAGACCGCCTTGCTGGGCATGACAAACATCTCGGAAATCAAATCCGGATAGTGTCCCAGCGCTATTCGCTTGAGCTCGGAGCGGGGAGTGTGAAAAATATGAAAATAATTCTAAATTAAATTCAAAATAAATAAATCTGGCACGTCTCGCTTGAGGATCAGTATTAAGCAACCAGACCGTCAGAATCATGCCAAATTACACCCTCGGATCAGGGATATTTCCCCAAACATATCCATGTACTCGGAATCTCCAATCGAGATCCGCTGACCGTTGAACTAAAACTGGTCCAACACGCATGATCTGAGAACCCTATTGGAACGAAAACTTAATGGTACCTAGATCTAGTGTTAGTGAGCTTAAGTCTGACCTTTGGCTCAAGGGGGCCCGCTAGAAGTCCTCCGTTGAGCTGAAACTGGCCCGCTTTGATTATAACCTAAGTATACCTTAACCTGGAGTCTATTTTGGAGACTTTTTAGGTTATATAAGGACCTTAAAACCCTCTCTCATTCAGCCATACGAATTTGAGAAAACCCTAGGAGAGAAAGAGAGAAAAGAGAGAGAAAGTGAGAGAGAAGTAGGAGCATCTCCCTACCATGTTTCTCTGCCGCTACACGAGCTTCACCACTCCATTCTCATCTTTTTCCCGGCGTTTTCGGTGTCATTTCTAGGTAAGAAACCCTAACCCTAATCTGTTTTGGGGTTTTGATAGTTGTAGGTTATGAAATAACTAACCTATTTCGTTCTATAGGTTGCCAAACTGCCGTATACGAAAGCCTAGCGAATCTACCGACTCCGTTACGATTCTACGACAAAAGGTGCAGACTTTAGGTGTATAGGTTACGGTTTTCAACGCTTTTAATGTCAGATAATGATAGATTCATGATCTGCATGCAATTGCACATGTACAAAGTGTTGTCTGTTTTCCGTTTCGATTAATATGGAATTTTACATATTCTAGGTAATTCTAGAAAATACCGTATACGTATAAATTTTGGAAATATGTTTGCCATGATTATTTGTTGTATGAATATATTATGTATGGATAAAATACTGATTTGGCGAAAGGACTCGCCCTAATACATGTTTTGCTAATATACACTATGTATGTTGAAATAGTGTATTCTAGAAAGTACGGTATACGTATAAATTTTGGAGATGTGTTTGCCATGATTATTTGTTGTATGAACATATTATATATGCGTAAATTACTTGTTTAGTGAAAGGACTCGCCCTAATACATGTTTTGCTAACATACACTATGTATGTTGAAATAGTGTATTCTAAATGTTTGTGAAAATGCTTGTGAGAGTAAGTGCTTGGATGATAGTGCTTTAGGTAGGTGTTGAGATGGGATTCTTAACTACTTTAGAGACGTATATGATTTCTTTCATGTTGGTTGTTTACTTTAACCGCTTACTTATGAAATATATGTGTTTGTATTCCTGTTTCTATAGTGCTTTATAACATGTTTTATAACATGCTTTATAACATGCTTTATGACATGCGTGTAACATGCTTGAATTACTTTGTTTATTATGCTTTACTCCACATGCTTTGAATAAGGATTGATTGTGTTTGGGACTATGTTTATAGTCCAGACAATCGGCACCAGACTTGAGATCGTGGTTGAGATTCATTTCGCCACGTAAGATGTGTTTGACGAACCCGAGTCGTACTTCGGTGGGCGATAGTGGTTGGCCACACGAAGTTCGTATGCGCTTCATATCGTTCAACTCGTTGTACGCTCGAGCTAGCCGAGCTCGTCAAGCAGCCCGATCTGTCTTATGTATGTTCACCATGTTTGGACGCCTCTGCTTGAACCTAGGGTACCAAACTTACCAGTGAAATCCCGTTAACCATGGTACCTCGATCCGCTAAGACTCATGATCCGGGCATGGTGGTATGGGACACCGTGGTCGAGCTGTCAACCTACGCTGGGGCCACGTGCCTCCCCGTAGTGACCAGTGAGCAACTAGACTCGTGAGCCGATTATGGTGGTATGGGACACTATATTCGAGCTGTCGGCCTACACTGATTAGTGACTAGCCCTTTGAAGTGACCTCGAGCATACTCTGAATGTACGGTGAGGCGACGAGTTTTGCCGCAGTGTATAGAGTACAAACTAGGCCTGTATCAATTTAGTGATGAACCGTTAAAAAGGTGATGGGGGAGTGGTGTAACGAATGCGTGTAACAGCCCTGGCAGCCTTTGCAGTGACCTAGAAACACACCATCGTATGAGATTAACTAGGACTGACGACCCTAGAATGGATCATGTTTGAAAATGATACAAGGGAGGTACCTTAGTTTCCCAATCCTGCTGTTTGAAAGGACTAATAACTACTCGCTAATCATGCTCATCATCCCACTGCATGTGCCTGGTAGATGTGGAGCACTGGGTAATGAACACATGTCACTAACATAAGATGGTGTCGCATGAGGGTGGTTTGGCAAGGGCATTCATCATGTCATTTCATACTTGCATTAAATAAGAGTAGTTAGGATTGATTGATTGTCCTGCTTTATCATTACTGCTTGACCGAATTGATAACATGTTAACCTATGTTTTATTGTTCCACTGAGTTAGCTACTCACTCCCACGTTACGGGACGGTGCTTGCAACACCAACCAGACTGTCTTAGCTGTAGGTGATGGCGATGGATATGAAGAAAAGCCGGACTACTCTATGATGTTGAGGAGTTCTCCTACATGTAACTCTCTGACAGGTCTATGAAGACCTGGAATTGCATTGACGGGGCTATGGTATTTGGGATAGAAGACATTACACTTCCATAATTTGGTATATTTTAGAATTGTACTCGTAATTATTTAGCTTGGTAATGTTATCACACTCTGGAGACTCACCACAGTTTATATATTTTATTTATCTATTACAGTCTTCCGCTTGCTAATTCACTTGTCTCTAGAGTATGATATGTAGTTTTGGCTTAATCTCACTCATGTTCACTACACTAATGCAGACAACATTCAATCATCATTCATTTTGTTGCATAAGTGATGTGTTGGAACTCGGGAGTTGAGTTTATGATCGACCCCCGATTTTCATGGCATTACAAGTTGGTATCAGAGCATGATTTTGATTAAACCAGACCTGGGTTATGGTCACACAACGCACTCTGACGTACTCTGACTTAGGAGGGGGCGACGAAACGTAGAAACCGACTTAGGATTTTCTAAATTCGCCGAACGGCAAAACCGACCGAGATCGACCGTTGAGATTGGGCCCGTACACACCCATGATCACGCGTAATGATCCCGAATCACTTCTAGGCCGTCAGTCGACGGGTTTGAGTCGTTCCCTAGAAACGAATGTCCTTAGGTTGTGGGTCAACCATAACACCTTACACTTCATCTCAAAGCCTAAAACCCCATTTATCCAATTTCTTCAAATTCTCTCCTTTCACCACTTTGTTTTTCAACTTTTTCTAAGTCCTTTCATACTAGACATAAATCCTAACGTATAAATGATGGAGAATAATACTTAAACAAAAATTTACTATAAATAGTAAATATATGTAGAAATTGGACTTTTGACCATTCAATTTATGGAATCTCGTGAAATAGATAGGTTGGTTGGATAGAATAACGTCTCCTACCCCAAAATCATATATTACATGTCCAATAATATCATTTCAGTTTGCAAAATGACCCGAAATGACTCAAAACAGAGTCGGGGGCCTACCCACGCATGTCCAGGGGTACCCAGGGTGGGACCCATACATTTTTGGGGCCTAGGGGTCACGAGGACCTCGCCCCATTAGCGAGCCCTCGCCCATTTGTTCAGTGGGTGGCGAGGCCCTCGCCCGGTCGGAGGGCTTGGCCGGGTAGGCCGGTCGGGCCGATCGAGTTTGGGTGTTGTGGGACCCCCCTGATGTGTGTCTCGTCCATTGAAACACCCCCAAATGTATACTTCCTTCACAAACTACCCCTCCAAGCTCTCTTTTCTCTTTCAAACTTCTGATTTTTGGCAAAAATCGCCCCTCCAATCACCCATTCCGTCATTTTCTGTCACAACCCGTTCACTTCCATCATTTATTACAATACACACACCCCTACCCTCTTTATTCTCTCTCATTTGAGCTCCTACACCCCCCATTTGAAGCTCAAAATCGTGTAAGCTCTCAACCCATCCTATTTCTTCACTTCCTTTCTTTAAACCCTGTCTATTGGGCCTCTACAACGTCTGTTAAGGCTCCAATCCATGGAGAGTTAGAGACTCTAGCCTTCTTTCCCTTTTCCTTCACTTCCCATGGCCTTATTCGAGTTGAATACGGTCTTTTTCTCCACTTTCACCGTCTTCTTCACAACCTCCGAATGTTGGAATACTTAGGGTCGTTCGGCCAACTGCGTTAGGTGAGTTGAAGGTGGATAGTGTGTAAGGTATTGTCCCTAGATTGGGTGTATCCCATGGTTTCCGACACCATGTTGGAACGTATGCAATTAAACGTAAACTCCGAGATTTCCTTTCAAATGACACTTAGAAATTCATCATCCTGGGATTTGGAACTCCCATCTCACACTTTCCTGCACAAGACTCATTTTCCTTGAAGAGAGCCTTGATATCCTCGGAATTCAAACCTCAATGATATTAACGGATCTTCGATGATATCGGATTGGGACACAAATCTGACCAGCAAGATTTCAGGTAAATCCATTTAAGTATCGAGGAACACTCGATAATATCAATATTCAAATATCGATCATATCGAGACCAGGTCGATGTCATCAAAATAGGACACAAACTATCTAGCAAGCTTATAGGAAAATTCCTTGAAAACATCGATGAACCAAAACTGGTATCGATATTATCGACATTCAAATTCAGATGATATCGAGGGATGCTCGATCATATCAATACCTGTTAAGTTTCAAAGACAAGTTTGCTCTCACATTTTTCAAATGTCGAGGAATCGAACCATGTGCCGATGAAATCGCAGTTCAAAATCTGATGACATCGAAGCATGTTCGATATCCTCGACCAGTTGGCAAAAAAACTCAAAAGTGTTTGATAGATTGAGTTCGTGTCATCGAGCGGCAATTCGATGTTATCGAGAGTATACGCTCGATGATATCGAAGTCTGCTCGATGATATCGAACTCTGTCAAAAATTTGACTATTTTATTTCAATTGAAACTTTTTTCCTATTTAATGAGAGCTTGCCTTTGGTTGTTTGTAGAGAAAATAGATAGATCTTTTGAGTGTTTAATCCAGATCATATACGCTAAGCCTTTTTCTCTCGTGGGAGTTCATCTTCCAATCCACCCTCATCATTGATATTCGATAGAATGGATTGGGGAATGAATTTTCGCATTCAAGGATCCTCCAGCTACCACCTTATGGTAAATCATTGAGCTGGGATACCTTCAATGCATAGATGATTGGAATCACTCTGTTTTTAAAATAGGAAAACATTTAATATAGTAGGATTCCAACATAAACTTGACCCAACCCGTCGCTATACATTGGAGCATCATTTGTGTTACGGTTCAAGGGAGCTGAAGATTCTTCATCATCAAAGGAGGAGATCTTCATCAACGTGCTAAATAGGGCTTATCTGCTTATCTGTAAGTCATTAGAGTCCAGAGACGCTGCTGATCATTCCTTTGTGTAGAATTGTGTCACAGGTAATTCTCACCCCTTTCAAGTCCTCATAGGAGGCCTCCGACGGGAGAGTACGTGGGGGTGCTGTGTGTTGACCCTTGCTCTATGGAGAGCATAAACTAGGTCTTTTGTGTAGGTCCTTGACCTATGTGGTCTAAAACCTATGTGATGTGTGTTGACCTTTGCTCTTGTGTATGGCATAAACTGTTAGGTTCCTTGTGTGGATCTTTGGCCTGTGTAGCCTAAAATCTGTGTGCTGTGTGTTAAACATTGCTCCTGTGTGGGGCATAAACTTGTGTCTCGTGGAGACATGTTAGGTACCTTGTATAGGTCCTAGATTCAGCCTCGTGTAGGTTGTACTGGTTTGAGGTGAACCTGATTTGAAACCTCCATTAGTGAGATCCGGTACACTCAAGAGTTGAGTGCGTCCGCTGAAAGTGGAGTAAACACGTAGTCGAACTACTATAAAAACAACTATGTTTGGGATTGCTATTTACCTTTACTGCTTGTGTGATTTCTCTGAATGTTCTCATAATGCATGTTCACATGATTACCTAGAACTAATTAGAATCACATCTCACACACAGTCACATTCATCATGAACTATGTTGTACATCTTGTTTATGTTTTTTAATAGTCTTATGATTGGATCTTCTATCTGGCTTGAAAGCTATTAGACTTACATTGAAGAAATCCTACTATTTGCATATTAGTTCTGGATAGGGTGGATAGTTTTTAAATCATCATAAATTTTTAAAAAGTCCTATTCACCCCCCTCTAGGACATCTTGTCATATTCCCACTTCGACTAAAGTGGTCATTACCACACTTTCAATTGGTATCAGAGCTAGTCTCTCTTAAGGGCTTCATCGCCTAGAGAGTGATCTTGACTGAAGTTGGTAATATGGCCAAAGGAGAGGACTCATCTGTAACTAGACCTTCGGTATTTAATGGATCAAACTATGCTTACTGGAAGGCTAGAATGCATTACTTTCTGAGATCTTTATATCATGATGTTTGGGACATTGTTGAAAAAGGATATGTGCCTACTTGAAAATGGCACAACTATCGCCAAACCAAAATCCAAAGAAATGTGGACAGCATTCGATAAAGAAAAATAAACATCTGAAGTTAAAGTAATGAATGTTATTTACTATGTTGTGTCCCAAGAAGTCTTCAATCAAATCAGTATGTGTGGAATAGCTAAAGAAGCATGGGACTTGTTGGAAACAACTCATGAGGGAACCAGCACAATAAAAAGATCCAAGCTCCAACTCCTAACATCACAATTTGAAAGTCTCAGAATGGAAGAGCATGAGACCTTCATGGAGTTTTTCACAAAACTAAACATCATCTGCAACTCCATGGGTGGATTAGGAGAAAAAGTTACGGTTCTAAAAATCTGTAGGAAAAATTTGAGATCCTTACCAGAACGGTTCAACTCGAAAGTTATAACTATTATAGAATGTAGAAACATGGATGAAATGAAAGTAGAAGAACTCGTTGGTTCCCTACAAACATTTGAACTACACTTCAAGCAAACTCCTAAACCCAAAAATATTGTCCTTAAAACTTCAAAGAACACTACTAATGAGGAAGATGAAAGTGAAAGAGAAAATGAAGATGAAGAAGTGGCCCTGTTGGCTCAACGGTTCAGAAAATTCTTACATAAAAACCGTGGCCGACCATTCAAAGGAAGACAGTTGGACAACAAACATTTTACAAGTAAATCAGGTAAAAAGTCCAAAGAACCATAGTGCTACACTTGCTGAAAGTTTGGACACCTATCCACTGAATGCCCAAATAGGAAAACCAAAGGGAAGGCAATGGCAGCCACATGGGATGATACTGAAGAGTCAAATTCATAACGTTGTGACTCAGAGAGTGATGAAGACCAAAAATTCCTGAAAATTCTTATGGTCTCTACAGCCTCCAACATTCCCATAGAAACTAAGAAAATCAAAGAACCTCAAGCCACTGAATCATTTCCATCTGATAATAAGGAGAGAGAGAAAGAAGAGGAAGAGGAAGAGAAGGATAAACTGCAGGATGCCTATAATCAACTTTATATCCACGGCATTAATATCCTTAAAAGACTTCAGATAAATGAAAACAAAAATAAATTGCTGTAAATGGATCTAGACAAAACATTGGAAATCAATACACGCTTGATTAATGATCTACAACAATACCACTCAGAAAATGATAGGCTCGAAAC
The DNA here is from genome assembly GCA_021015155.1 of Magnolia officinalis. Lineage (NCBI taxonomy): Eukaryota > Viridiplantae > Streptophyta > Magnoliopsida > Magnoliales > Magnoliaceae > Magnolia > Magnolia officinalis. The sequence goes on from JAJHSJ010000004.1 coordinate 65,634,827, forward strand.
AATAAATACTTTTCTCAAATCTGAGTCTGAAAAACAGAACAAACAGATTGAATTATTGAAAGAAAAAAAACTTGTATCTGCATAATGAAAATCACACACTTATGTTTGATGTAGAGAAATCTAGAAAATCTGTTGAACTGAACTATAAATTGTCCCAGAGTAGCGAAAAATTAGAAAAACTCTTAGGGATGGGAAGGCCTGGAAGAGACAAGAGTGGATTAGGATATGACAAATTCAAATCAAAATCTAAAAATGCAGCACCATGTTTGAGAAATCAGCTACAGCGGGAAGTAAAACAAAAGCTACTTCTATCTATCATTCATGTGGAGACTCTGGCCATTTCAAATTTGAATGTATTGCTCCAAGGTGGACTTAATCTAATTCCGGTCCAAATCATACTGGTAAGTACAGACAAACCAAAAAATCATTACAGAATACCAAGAGTCCACTAAACAATATGGCAAAAGGAACACATCCATCTCCACCCAGAATGACTAAGAAAATGAAGGAGATATTGAATTAGGTGCCTGAACTAAATCAGAAAACAAATGAATTTATGAAACAAGGAAATATGGCTCAGTTACCCAACATGATCAATGAAGCAAAAACTACCATAATAAGAAATCCAGTCACAAAATGGGTAGTGAAAGAAAAGAAAATTTGTCTTGTTATTCACTCAAACCATTCAACAAGCAATAGTACTGAATGGTACCTAGACAGTGGGTGCTCAAGGCATGTCACGGGTGATAAATCCCTTCTCTTAAATTACTCAAATCTTGATGATGGGATAGTTACTTATGGTGATGGAATCACCGCTAAGGTAGTAGGGTGTGGAATAATAGAAGGAATAGAGATGCTCAAAAATAAAAATGCTTTTTGCATAAAAGGATTGACTCACAATCTGATGAGCGTCTCTCAAATATGTGACAACAAACATGTGGTTACCTTTGACAAACTAAAGTGGAAGATCCTAGACTTTTCAGGAAAATCTGTTATGGAGGGTCTTCGCACCAGTGACCACTGTTATGTCTTTAAAGGAAATGGAAAGTTTGATCCATATGCTTAGTAACAATTGAGCATGGAAAACATGTCCAGGCTATCGCATCTAAGTCTAGATGAATACATGAAAATGATGCATTTTTTATGATTATCATGATATATCAGAGGTTTCTATACCTTAGAAACTTCTTTTTGTGCATACACATTACTGATGTTTATAATTTTGGATGGTACAACGTTTGTACAAATTTTGATGTGTATACAAACTGATATGAAAATATACTAAGTTATACATATATGAAAGAACATCGAAGTATTGAAATGAATGTTATACACCTTCTCTTCGATAAGTCTGTCGATGAATCGTATGAATCCTCGATTAGATCGAACAAATATCGATATCATCGATGCTCCTTCGGAATCAGAAGCATCACATGTTTTAGAATGTTATCGAGGACCTCTTTGATAACATCGAATGGGGTATATCGATTTCATCGAATAAAACTTCGATGATATCGAAGGTCACCACCCGATAAATAGCGGGCGAGCGGGAAAAATTCATTTTTGCTTCCCTTTGTCAATGTTCGATTTCTCTGGGAGTTTCTTCCGTGTTTCTCATCTTTTGTCGATCGTCTGCCATCTAGGGTGACTTGAATCAGGTAATCTCTTGCACATACTCTTGATTCCTCAACGTCTACTTCATTGTGTTAGAGTCTTTCTAGATTGATTGAGAACCTTCTGTTGGAAATTTCGGGTTGGTTCTCATAATCTTCAGTCTTGTCAGATTCCTTTTCTTTGACATTTCCTCCTGAGTTATTCAAATGAGTAAGGAGAATGGAAAGTCTCCTGTCATCGATGAGTCATCCAGCCCTACCAGAAAGAAATCCGTGGCCTCAAGAGAAAGAGGAAGGGCTTAGTCTCAACGATCCCCTGCACCCCCACAGAGCTCCTCTACTCGGCAATCATCTAGTAGGGAAGCTCCGGCTGCGGCACCTGCACCGCCACATATTTTTGTGGGTCCTCCTCCGCACATTCTTAAAAAGTACTTGGTGTATGAGCGTAGGATTGACAGGGAATGCATAAAACCCTACAATGTGGAAACTCCATTAGAGGCAATTGACTGGCTGCCTCTTCTTGATTTCGGGGGTCCATGTCATGATGAGCGGACCTACCGCTTTCTTGCATACTGTCATTCTCCAACACTAGATCTACCGTCCATTGCTGTCACAGTCGGGGATGATAGTGTTGACATCACTGCAGAATCCGTCGCTAGCATTTTTGGTCTAACTTTATCTCCAGTTGGGTTGTCTAACCTTGATCTTGAGAATCCAATCACTCGGTCTACAATTACAAAATTCTTGTGTCAGGATCAAGATATCCCATCGTACCAAAGGAATGCATTGAAGGAAAAATATATGCACCCTCGATACTGAGTCTTGCACGGGATATTCTGCTCCAATGCTTACCCTCATAGACCCAATCATGCTGATCTTACCAGGTTCATGGTCATAGTTATGTATTGTGTTGCCAGTGGAGTCAAACTGTATTTGCCTACCTTGATCCTTCACCAAATGGCAAGTGTCATCCACCAGTCCAGAGAAGTTCATTTGCCCTTTCCTCACATCATTCATGTGATATGCGATACAATCAGTATTCCTTGGACAGACGATCCTAAGCATCCTCTTAAGCATTTTAACAAGGTCAATATTCGAAAACTGGACCTTAAATTTCATCCCTATCTGGAAGAACAATCTGAGGAAGCTATTCATGAAGGTGGTGTGATGGGAGAAGGTGTAGCACCACTAGGAGGAGATCGTCTAGAGCCACAACAAGTTCCAGCTCCGAGTCGTTCGGCTCAGACCCAACGCTTCAAGTTTCACCAACATAGGGTCGAGGCAATGCAGTGTGGATTGGCTCGAATAGAAGATAAGCTAGAGAGGCATGATGTGCAGTTCTCAGCATTGGAGAAAATGCTGTCTAGCGTACAGTACACGGTCCAGCAACTTGTTGATCTGCTGACATGCCGTCGAGATGATACAACACCATCCTCCTCGGCTCCAGCACCTTAGAGTCAGCAACTCTCATGCCACTACATACATCGACTACTCATCTGCACATACGGGCATGGATATCTTTTTGAATGTCCTACAGTCTTATGTGTGTTTGTGGTGGCTAGCTAACATGGAGAGTCTAACAGTTTTTTTGTGATTTATGGATATCCTCCGTATTGAGGAAAATACTTGTCGTTTTGTAAGCCCGTGGTTGGGCTAGATATTTGGTTTTGTTGGTTTGGGATGGATGTTGCAATACTGCCAAGCTTGGGCAGTTTTTATTTTGGATATTTTTTATGGCTATTTGATAATTCATATATCTTTACTGCCATGTCTCTCTACTCTCAACTATGCATTAAATTCTGTGAAATGCTGGTATGAACTGTGTTTGTCTTCTCCTGCATATCCCTTAATAATTGAGAATTGGTTTGTGATTTATGTCATTTAAAGCTATACTACTATTTTCTGTTGAAATCACATCTCTCTCTCTCTTTGACCTGGTATGCATAAATGGTTTCCATGCAAATAGAGATGTCGTTATCTGTTATACATCTGTCTCTTACTGATTATGCATTTTAGAGATGTATCTGGTATGTATGGTAATATCTGGATCTTTATTGATTCTCCCATACCTTTATGCTTCAACTTCAGTCAACTAGTATTACTCTATTGCCCTTTACCAATGACTGACAAAAAGGGGGAGAATAAATCCCACTATGGAGGAAAATTGTATGTATCTATTTGTTAATGGTGGTACAGGTTTTAGGGGGAACAACTGCATGAAGACAAGGGGAGCAGCTACATACTGGTGTACTTAAACTTGCAGTAGCATTGTAAAATTGTGTAAAGAGTTATGTACACACAATTTAGGGGGTTGGTCTAGATATTGTTCTAGGACTTCAGGTGTTTTTTCACGTAATTGACAAAGGGGGAGATTGAAAGTGCCCTAGTTTGTCAATTAGAGTGAGTGTTGAGTCAGTAAGACAAGTGAGCTCCATAGGAAGATCATTCAAGTGTCTGCCTCAACAGGATGTGTGCCTGAACTCGTAAAAGGTAAACTTAACCTCACATCCCATGTCCCAAAACACCAGGTATATAAAACCCTTAAAAATGAATAGAACATCTTAGGGTTTAAGGTGAGAAAACTATTTTGCAAAATCAGGAAAATCTCTAAGTTTTCTACCTTTGTTGATTTATCGATAAGTGGTTCAATGAAATCGAACTCTGTTATCAATGTCCTCAAAACTCACTCGATATTATCGAAATGAGGACTTCAAATGTCCAGCAACCGCAATGAATCCTGGACTGATTTATCGATGAATCGATGGCATGTTCAATATCATCGACTTTTGAATCTCGAGTTCATCGAGACGACTCGATAAAATCGACATCTGATCGGTTTGTGTCCAATATACAGTCAAGGAAAATCATGTGATTTTTGATATCTCGAAGAGAGCCTCGATATCCTCGAAATTCAAACCTTGATGATATCGACGGATCTTCGATGATATCAGATTGGGACACAAATCTAACCAGCAAGCTTTTAGATAAATCCGTTTAAGTATCGAGGAGCACTCGATGATATCGATATTCAAATATTGATCATATCGAGACCAGGTCGATGTCATCGAAATAGGACACAAACTGTCCAGCAAGCTTATAGGAAAATTCCCTGAAATTATCAATGAACTGAAATTGGTATCGATATCATCGACATTCAAATTCAGATGATATCGAGGGATGCTCGATCATATCAATACCTGTTAAGTTTCAAAGGTAAGTTTGCTCTCACATTTTTCAAATGTTGAGGAATCAAACCATGTGTCGATGAAATTGGAGTTTGAAATCCGATGACATCAAAACATGTTCGATATTCTCGACCAGTTGGCAAAAAGGTTCCAAAGTGTTTGACAGATTGAGTTTGTGTCATCGAACGGCAATTCGATGCTATCAAGAGTATACGCTCGATGATATCGAAGTCTGCTTGATGATATCGAACTCTGTCAAAAATATGACTATTTTATTTCCTTTGGAACTTTTTGCCTATTTAATGAGAGCTTGTCTTTGGTTGTTTGTAGAGAAAATAGATAGGGCTTTTGAGTGTTTAATCCAGATCATATACCCTAAGCCTTTTTCTCTCGTGGGAGTTCATCCTCCAATCCACCCTCATCATTGATATTCAATAGAGTGGATTGGGAAATGAACTTCCGCATTCAAGGATCCTTCAGCTACCACCTTAATGGCAAATCATTGAGCTAGGATACCTTCAATGCATAAATTATTGGAATCACTCTGTTTCTAAAATAGGAAAATATTTAATAGAGTAGGATTCCAACATAACCTTGACCCAACCCGTCGTTATACATTGGAGCATCATTTGTGTTGCGGTTCAAGGGAGCTGAAGATTCTTCATCATCAAAGGAGGAGATCATCATCAACATGATAAATGGGGCTCATCTTCTTATCTGTAAGTCATTAGAGTCCAGAGACCCTGTTGATCATTCCTTTGTGTAGGATTGGGTCACAGGTGATTCTCACCCCTTTCAAGTCCTCATAGGAGGCCTCTGACGGGAGAGTACGTTGGGGTGTTGTGTGTTGACCCTTGCTCTGTGGAGAGCATAAACTAGGTCCTTTGTGTAGGTCCTTGACCTATGTGGTCTAAAACCTATGTGATGTGTGTTGACCTTTGTTCTTATGTAGGGCATAAACTGTTAGGTTCCTTGTATGGATCCTTGGCCTGTGTGGCCTAAAATCTATGTGTTGTGTGTTAACCCTTGCTCCTGTGTGGGGCATAAACTTGTGTCTCGTGGAGACATGTTAGGTACCGTGTATAGGTCCTAGATTCAGCCTCGTGTAGGTTATACTAGTTTAAGGTGAGCCTGATTTGAAACCTCCATTAGTGAGATCCGTTAACCTCAAGGGTTCAGTGCGTCCGCCGAAAGTGGAGTAAACACGTAGCCGAACCACTATAAAAATAACTGTATTTGGGATTGCTATTTACCTTTACTGCTTGTGTGATTTCTCTAAATGTTCTCATAATGCATGTTCACATGATTACCTAGAACTAATTAGAATCACATCTCACACACAGTCACATTCATCATGAACTACGTTGTACATCTTGTTTATGTTTTGAATAGTCTTATGAATGAATCCTCTATATGGCTTGGAAGCCATTAGAGTTACATTGAAGAAATCTTACTATTTGCATATTAGTTCATGATAGGGTGGATAGTTTTTGAATCATCATAAAATTTTAAAAAGTCCTATTCACCCCCCTCTAGGACATCTTGGCATTTTCCCACTTCGACTAAAGCAATCATTACTGCACTTTCAACCACAACTTGAGATGTACACGTCGGATTCAGGCAAGGGATATGGCATTGGAACCGCGGCACTGATACGGACAAAATGGCATAGGTTTCGGGTCAATCCGAGTCGGGTCTACGTGATTGAACTTGAGGACAACTACAAACACTATCCGTAGGTCAAGAGTCGCCATATTTTAATCGGTAGGACTTCGAGTTACATTGAAGAAATCTTACTATTTGCATATTAGTTCATGATAGGGTGGATAGTTTTTGAATCATCATAAAATTTTAAAAAGTCATATTCACCCCCCTCTAGGACATCTTGGCATTTTCCTACTTCGACTAAAGCGATCATTACTGCACTTTCAACCACAACTTGAGATGTACACGTCGGATTCAGGCAAGGGATACGGCATTGGAACCGCGGCGCTGATACGGACAAAATGGCATAGGTTACGGGTCAATCTGAGTCGGGTCTACGTGACCGAACTTGAGGACAACTACAAACACTATCCGTAGGTCAAGAGTCGCCATATTTTGATCGGTAGGACTTCGTGACCTAAAGAAATAGCGTGTACACATGGGTTAGGGTCTTACGGCTCTCCCCACCAACAAAGAAATTTCGTCCTTGAAATTTATGAAATCCAGGACAAAATGGAATGCAGAAACATCATCATCATATATAGCCAATCATCAATAGAAAAGGCAATGCATACAATCATATAACAATTAAGCATCAAATAGATGGGAATAAAGCTCTCTAATCTCAGCCTCGCATTCCCAAGACGCCTAAGCCTCCGAATGATGACCCCACTACACCTTCACCATGGGAATGACCTTGGTCCTGAGAACTTGCTCCTTCCGATCAAGGATATGAATCGAATACTTGATATAGGAAGCATCCTCACGGACCTAAAAGGGCTGCCAATCAACCACTGGGATATGTTCAACCTGCACTTCCTCAACATAGATACATGGAACACATCATGGATCCTGGACAACTCTGATGCTAAGGCAAGCCTGTAGGCCACTGCGCCCACGTGCTCGGTAATCTCGAAAGGTCCAATAAATCTCGGGGCAAGCTTGCCCTTTGCTCTAAATCGAACCACACCCTTTATAGGCGAGACCTTGAATATATCATGTCCCCAACTGTAAACTCGAGGGGTCGACGCTGACAGTTAGCAAAACTCTTCTACCGGCTCTGAGCTGTGTGCATCCTCTGCCTGATAATATCCACAATCTCTGATGTCTACTGCACAAGCTCAGGACCTAGGAGACGACGCTCTCTAACCTCAGTCCAACAGCTAGGAGATCTGCACGGTCTACCATATAGTGCCTCAAAAGAAGCCATGCCGATAGTCACCTGATAACTGTTGTTGTACGCAAACTCGACAAGGCACAAATGCTCGTCCCAACTGCTCGCAAAGTCAATCACACAGGCTCTAAGCATATCCTCAAGGATCTTGTTAACCCTTTCGATCTGCCCATCCGTCTGCAGATAATAAGCAATGCCGAGATGCAAGGTAAACCTCATCGCCTGCTGGAAACTCCTCCAAAACTGAGACGTAAATCTGGGGTCTCGGTTAGAAATGATTAAAATCGGAATGTCGTGCAGTCTCACTATCTCCTCGATGAAGATCCTCGCCAACCGATCCATAGTCCAGGAAGCACGCATCAGAATGAAATGCGCCGACTTCATCAGACGATCAACGACAACCCATATGGTATCGTGACTGCGCTAAGTCCTCGGCAAACCCATGATGAAATTCGTCGACACATGCTTCCACTTCCAAACTAGAACGCTCAACAGCTGCAAGGGACTAGGGGGTCTCTAGTGATTGGCCTTAAAACGCTGACAAGTGTCACACTCAGCCACGAAGCTAGCAATCTGGCATTTCATCCCCGACCAAAAGTACTACCTCCTCATATCTTTGTACATCTTCGTGGAGCCCGAGTGGATAGTAAGTCTCGATCGCTGTGCCTCAGTCATCAGATCACGACACAACTCTGGCACGTCCGGGACACACAATCGTCCTCTGAAGCGTAATCCACCATCGAAACCAATCTGCCAGTCTGACTGCTCCACGGATGCTGCCTCTGTTCGGTACTCATAAAGTGACTCGTCCGTCTACTAAGCCTCGATCACCCTAGCAACCAAAGAAGGTTGAATCGATAAGCTCGAAAGCTGTAACAGCCCCACCGACACTGTATGATATTGTCTACTTTGGGCATGCACACACGCCCGCACGGTTTTATTCTCAGGGTTTCCCCCAAAAGGCCTCATACAGGGAAGGTGGGAGCTCCACATATAGTCCAGATCTTAAGGCATTCCCTTTCCGATGTGGGATAGGTGCACTACCCCTGACCAGCTGGAGCATTATTTTCGAAGCTTGACCAGTTCACTTTGGGACCGGGATGCAACCCACGTTGGGACCACAGCCCGGGTGGCCAGGCAGGTGCCTGCTCAGCCGGGCTATAGTTCGAGAGTGGGTTGTCATCCGATTCCCTATGTGAATCGGTTGGGCTTCGAAAATAGCGCTCCTCCTGGTCGGGGGTAGGACGCTCGTCACACATTGGAAAGGGAACGCCTGTCAATCTAGGCTATAAGTGGGGCTTCGGCCCTTAACAATAAGACCCATTTTGGGGCTAGTTCGGATCCCTATGTGGATCAGTCGGGCTTCAAAAATAGTGCTCCAACTGGTGGGGGGTAGCGCGCTCGTCCCACATCGGAAAGGAAACACCTGTCGATCTAGGCTATAAGTGGGGCTTCGGCCCTTAATGATAAGACACGTTTTAGGGCAAGCCATGGGATAGCCCCTAAAACAAAGTCATGCACCCTCGGGCAATGCAAACAATATCTTACTGTTGGTGTCGGGCTGTTACAGATGGTATCAAAGTGGGGGTGCTCTGTCTCCCGAGGGGGGGTGGGTGCCTGCCCAGACGGGCTGTGGTACGAGTGTGGGTTGTCATCCGGGTCCCTATGTGGATCGGTCGGGCTTCGAAAATAGTGCTCCAGCTGGTCGGGGATAGCACGCTCGTTCCACATCAGAAAGGAAACACCTGTCGATCTAGGCTATAAGTGGGGCTTCGACCCTTAACGGTAAGACACATTTTGGGGCGAGCCATCGGCTAGCCCCAAGAATAAATCTGTGTGCCCTTGGGCAAAGCGGACAATATCTTACTGTTGGGGCTGGGCTGTTACAGATGGTATCAGAGCGGGGGCGCTCTGTCTCCCGATGGGGGGTGGGTGCCTGCCCAGCCAGGCTGTGGTCCAAGCGTGGGTTGTCATCCAGATCCCTATGTGGATCGATCGAGCTTCGAAAATAGCGCTCCAGCTGGTCCAGGGTAGCGAGTTCGTCCCACATCGGAAAGGGAACACCTGTCGATCTGGGCTATAAGTGGGGCTTTGGCCCTTAACGGTAAGACGCGTTTTAGGGCAAGTCATGGCTAGCCCTGAGAACAAATTCGTGCGCCCTCGAGCAAAGCGGAAAATATCTTACTGTTGGAGTCGGGCTGTTACAGATGGTATTAAAGCGAGGGCACTCTGTCTCCTGAGGGGGGATGGGTGCCTGCCCAACTGGGCTATGGTCCCAGCGTGGACTTGTCGGGCTTCGAAAATAACTCTCCAGCTAGTAGGGGTAGTGCGCCTATCCCACATCGGAAAGGGAATGCCTTAAGATCTTAGCTATATGTGGAGCTCCCACCTTCCCTGTCTGAGGCCTTTTGGGGGAAACCCCGAGAATAAAATTGTGCGAGCACGCATGCATGCCCAAAGAGGACAATATCATACAGTGTTAGTGGGGCTGTTACAGATGGTATCAGAGCAGGGGCGCTCTGTCTCCTGGGGGGTGCCTGCCCAGATGGGCTGTGGTACAAGCGTGGGTTGTCATCCGGGTCCCTATGTAGATCGGTTGGTGTCATGCCCTATACTCGGAAACCGGGCTCACAAAATTCCCGATCACCGAATTCGGCGCCAACAGCCTCCGTAGAACCCCATTCTCGGCTCCCAGCACCCATTCGCCATGTTCCGATCCTGGGATGCTATAAGGAGGATTTTCAACATCGGTTTGATTTGTAGTAAGCATAACCAAAGGCATAACCCACAAACAACAACCAAAAACTCCATCACATTTCCACTATGATCAAAAACTTTACAAGTACAATGAGCATAAAGGAAAATACAATGATAAAGGACAAAAAGCTCCAAAACGATCTGCCACACGCTCTAGCCTCAGCGCTGCTACGGTCCAACATCACCTGCACGCAACGGTCATGCATAAGCTTATGGAAAGCTTAGAGGGTGGTGAAAGTGTGTGCGTAAGGTAGTAATATGATTATGCAGTATCAGAGTAATGCGGAACATGCTGGTGAATCCATGAATACTGTTAGCCGTACCAAGGCTATGCGATGCAAGGCGTGAATGATATCGGCCGTACCAAGGCCATGCGATGCAAGACATGAATGATGTCAGTCATACCGAGGCCATGCAAGGCGAGATGCAACTCAAGCATACTAATCCTCGTCTATGTTCACATATCGATACAGCTCAAATCTGGATTATCACCGGGGTCTAGTACACTCTAAACTAGATTGTCGCCCCATCGCGTGCAATAAGGTAAGTGGAAGAGACCTCGCTATCCGCCTGCCAATATCGGGCTCAGCTCGTAGATAATGGACCGATTCCTCGAGCTGGTCAAACTCAGCCTAGCTTTGCCCCCTCCTCTCGGGCGGGTAAGGCCGTACCCCCTTCCAACCAACCACGACACTGTGGAAAATGCAGCCGTCTGGTAATCGGCACTTGGCGCTCATACACCCAGTCGGTCTAGATGTTGGAGCAATCTCTTGGTACCATAAGGGTTTAGTGTAAGTGCTATATTTTATATCCCTATTTGTTGTCAAATTTTGTGGTGCCAAAATCACTGTTATATATCTTGTATAAGTGAAGTTCTCTCAAAGATCAACATTCATGAACAAGCTAAGCTCACAAGTACAAAGATCAAACTTGAAGGCAAGAACTACTCACAAGACATGACTCAAGATTCAAGACTTCAAGAAGAGTATAAGTCAGTTCATAAAGAACTCAAGACATGTACAAGGGAGTTCATGAAGAATTCAAGACACTTTCAAGATTGAGCTATATCAAGACTTCAAGACTCATACTTCAAGGTCGCTAGTTCTAAATATTTCAATGTCCTTACTTCTTGGTTGAGGTTTGACTGACCTTAGGGTGACCTTAGAAGTAGGTTACTTTGGATAAATAAATCAAATGTTTATTTTACATAAGTTTGGTCAATTCTTCGACTAGTCCTAGAGTTGCTTCGACCAGTCTAAGAAAATCCTCAATCAGTCGTAAGTTTGTTACAAAAATCGGATAAATTCCGTTATTCTTCGACTAGTCCAGGGATCTGTTCGACCGGTCGAAGGAACAGTGTCGACTGGTTTTTCGACCAGTCGTAAATCTTCGACACAAAGTCCAGCGATAAATTCACAAGGTCTTCGACCAGTCGAAGGAGACCTTCGACCAGTCGTAGAACGGTCAAAGCTTATCGCGCCCGATTTTTTTCAAATTTGTTATTTCTTCGACTAGTCGAAGGGTTCCTTAGACCAGTCGAAGAGGCGATCTGCTCACCTATAAATAGAGCACGAATCTCAGAAGAAATCATCGAATTAATTAATCCATTCAAGCCAATCTTCGTCGAACTTCTGAGAGATATTTCTGTGCTCCATCTAAGCTAAGTGTGCTTATTTAATATTCTCTTTCCTTAGCTTTGTTTAATTGATTTTGTTTCTGCTATTCCAATCTAATTTGATAAGAGGAATCGCTATTCCCTTTCTTTGGAATCAAAATCAATTAAGGCAAGCCCTACTTGGTTAAATTTAAAATCTATTAGAATTATAACCATTGTAATTGAGTACTGGACATTGAACTTGGACATTTAATCATCTACTCTGACTTGGTTCTACCGGGCTGCTACATCGAAGGAGATAATCAGGTATTTTACATTTAATTGTAAATTCCTTTCTGTTTTGGTTTCTTTCAAGATTTGCCAGAAAAATCTTGTTGTATTGGTTATCTGAGGAGAGCCAGGAAAACTCAGAAGTGGGGTTTTTTTAATTGTGTAAGCCCACATACAAAGACACAATTGTAAAGGTTTTTGGTGAACCTGGAAAACCTATTTTGTTAGTGAACGCTAATATCCCCTGTGTGAGGATATTAGGAGTGGAGTAGCATTTTGTGTGGCTGTTGTTTAACAGTTGGTGAACACACAGGCGAACCACTATAATCCCTAGTGTTATGGTTGAATGATTTACATTTCTAATCTTTAATTATTCTTTTATGGGATGTATGAATGTGGTGAATGTTGTAATCATTTAATTCAAGCTTTGTGAGAATTTTGTAATAGTTTAGAATTTACTTTCTGCTATTCCTTTATCTACTTGAATTTAAATTTCCTTTAAAGTTGTTCCAGCAAGGTTGCCCTGCCATTTTTATGGTGTATGGCTGTCCCTAGAACAATACATTTGTGATTACAATTTATTTCAATTCAGTTTGTATTTATTTCCTTATTCCTCTTTGGTTTAAGATTTGATACAAAGATCTTTCTAGAAATAAGGTTGTCCTACCATAAACCCTGGTTTTTGGTGAAAGGTTGTCCTTAGAACAACATTTGTATTAACCTCTAAAGATCTAATTTTTGAGGTTGTTTTACTTTCTTCCATTGTAATTTAATTTGGCTATCATATTCTTCTTAATTCCGCTGTTATAAGTTTTATTTGGCATTGTCCTATTCACCCCCCCTCTAGGACATATAGCTAGGCCTTTTCAAGTGGTATCAGAGCCTAATAGCTCGTTCTTATTACTATCTATTTGGATTTATTTCCTGAGCTAACGATCTAAGCTATTTAAAAAGATGTCAAATTTTGATAGCCTTTCAGTCACGAGACCTCCACCATTTGATGGCTCCAACTATGCCTATTGGAAAGCCAGAATAAGGATCTTCCTCAAGTCAATGGATGAAAATGTGTGGCAAGCCACAGTGACTGAATGGAAACCTCCTGTCATGGAAGTTACTGGGGTTGATGGTTCAAAATCTATGAAAGTTACACCATATTACCAATGGACCACTCTTCAGAAAAGTGAGAGTAATGCTAATGCTAAAGCACTAAATGCAATTACTTGCGCACTATCACCGGATGAGTTCAAAAGAATCATTTCCTGTGATACTGCAAAGCAAGCTTGGGATATATTAGAAATGACACACGAAGGTACTACAATTGTCAAAAAATCTAAAGTCCAACTCCTCACAACCAGATTTGAAGAAATTCATATGGAGGAAAATGAAATGTTTATGGACTTTTACACTAGGTTGAATGACATTATAAACTCAATGTGGGGTCTTGGCGATAAAATCCCAAAAAGTAAAGTGTGTGCAAAGATATTACGCTCACTTCCTGAACGGTTCAATTCTAAAGTAACCGTGATCTAGGAACTTCGTGAAACAGATAATATGAGGGTAGAAGAACTAGTTGGTTCTCTACAAACCTACGAGTTAAACTTTAAAGCTCCTAAAGGTAAATCTATCGCACTAAAATCTTCTAAATATAATTCAGAAGAAAAATCTGATTCAGAAGATGATATGGCTCTTTTAACAAAAAAATTTTACAAGATTTTCAAAAGCAAGAAAAGGGTTGATTTTCAAAAATCAAATGATAAAAAGAAGTTTAGACCTAAATTTCGAAAATCTTTGAAAGATAGTCAATGCTACAACTGTCAAGAATATGGGCATTTAGCAAATAGATGTCCTAAAAAGGACAAACCCAAGAAGAAGGGTATGTTGGCTACATGGGATGAATCATCTGATTCTGAAGCTTCTTCTGAATCAGAAGATTCTGAAACTGAGTTGAGCAATGAGGTTAAAGCTCTTATGACTCTAGCCAAATTCACATTTTCAGATAATGACTCAACAAGTGAAGAAAATCTGAGTAGTGAATGTGAAAATGAAGATGATCTTCAAGATGCTTACAATGCCCTATATAAGAAAGTTGTAAAATTGCTATCAAACTTAAACTTCAAAAAGAAAAGTTTTCTAAACTCAAAGAATGTTTTGAATCGCTTGTCTTAGAAAAATCACAAATTTCAGATTGTTTTGAAAAATCAAAATGCGATTTGGAATTCAAGAACTCCCTAATTATTGATTTGAAATCTGAAATTGAGAAACTCAAAACTGAAGTATCTTCTCTTCTGAGTCTAAAGGACACATGGAAATATGCCCAAGGAGATCCAAAGTTAGAAAAACTTTTATCCGGATCAAGAAAATGTGGCGATCTATCCGGATTGGGATATGATAAAAATCTGCCTCCTAAACAAAAGTATACTCCTCCTATGTTTGTTAAAGGAGAGTCCTCAAACTCAAAAGGGAAAGGTACTTATCAAGATTTTTCTAGAAATTCAAAAACTTTTCAAAAACCTAGAAGCAGCCATGTCAACTTTAATCAGAAACGAAATCCACTAGCTGAAAAGATAGTTGATTTACTCAAGGAGCTCTTAAAATCTAACTCTATAGGTCATTCTTACAACTATAAACATAAGAAGACCAACTATGTTCCTAAACCTAAAACAGTTATGAAATGGGTTCCAAAAGTCACATGCTTGGTTACTCACATTGCTTTCAAAGCAACAAGTCATTCAAAATGGTACCTAGACAGTGGATGCTCCAGGCATATGACAGGGGACAAAGCTTTATTCACAGATCTGAAAGATATGACTGATGGTTCAGTCACATTTGGTGATGGTAGCAACTGCAAGATTATAGGCCAAGGTACGGTTCAACTTTTTAATCTTCCTGTGTTTAAAAATGTTTTATATGTTGAAGGCTTAAAACATAACTTGCTTAGTATATCTCAAATATGTGATAATAACCATAGTGTTCGGTTTTCTAATCAAAGCTGTGAAATACTAAACAATAAGGGTTCTGTAATATTAACTGGACTTAGAACATCTGAAAATTGCTATATTATTAGCGAATCCAGCTCATCTAATCAAACATGTCACATGGTCCATACAGACGAGACTGATTTATGGCACAAACATCTTGGACATGTACATTATCGAAATTTATATAGATTGAGCAAACGAGAACTTATAAGAGGTTTACCCAAACTTCAGAAATTAGATAAAATATGTGGTGAATGCCAGATAGGCAAACAAACAAGGAACTCACACAAAAAGGTAAATTCAAATACCACATCAAGACCACTCGAACTCCTCCACATGGATCAGATAGGACCTACCAGAACGGAAAGTCGTGGTGGGAAAAAGTATATCTTGGTAATAGTTGATGACTTTACCAGATTTACATGGGTAGTCTTCTTAAGGGATAAATCTGAAACCCTTGAAGAAGTAAGTAAAGTTCTCAGAAGGATTCAAATTGAAAAATGTTCTCAAATCAGTAAGATTCGTAGTGATCATGGATCTGAATTTGAGAATAGCAATTTTGAGAAGTTCTGTACCGACCAAGGAATATTACATGAATTCTCTGCTCCCAAAACTCCACAACAAAATGGAATTGTTGAAAGAAAGAATAGAGTACTTCAAGAAATGGCTAATGTCATGTTGAATAGCATGAAGCTTTCTAAAAATCTTTGTGCTGAAGCAGTCAACACAGCTTGCTATATTATTAACCGAGTCTACACTAGCAAAGATAATAACAAAACGGCTTACGAATTGTGGTTCAATAAAAAGCCTACTGTTAAATACTTTCGAGTTTTTGGCAGCAAATGCTATATTTTACGTGATCGTGAAAATTTGGGAAAATTTGATACAAAGAGTGATGAAGGGATTTTTCTAGGATATTCCTTAAACAGTCGTGCTTATAGGGTTCTGAACAAAAGGACTGGTGTGATTCAAGAATCCATCAATGTTGTCATTGATATCACTTAAATAAGCCTATCTCTAATTCAGATAATGATGAAGTTTTAATCATTGATAAACCCGATACTTCATCAAATCAGACTGAATCTGAATTGAGGACTGTTAAAGATCATCCAACCACTCAAATTCTTGAAAACCCTTCACTGGTGTTCGCACCCGTAGACAACTTGAGGATTTATGTAATTATGTATGTTTTACATCCCAAATAGAACCATCTAATGTAAAAGAAGCTCTTGCTGATGAGAACTGGATGTTGCGATGCAAGAAGAACTTAACCAATTCGTAA
Organism: Magnolia officinalis; assembly: GCA_021015155.1. NCBI lineage: Eukaryota > Viridiplantae > Streptophyta > Magnoliopsida > Magnoliales > Magnoliaceae > Magnolia > Magnolia officinalis. Next base: position 65,651,405 of record JAJHSJ010000004.1, read on the forward strand.
GAAATGATGTTTGGTATCTCGTACCAAGACCTAAAGATAAACACATCATTGGAACAAAATGGATTTTCAAAAATAAGTCTGATGAATGTGGAAATATAATTAGAAACAAGGCTAGACTAGTGGTACAAGGTTATACTCAAATTGAAGGAATTGATTTCGATGAAACTTTTGCACCAGTAGCTCGTCTTGAATCTATCAGACTATTTATATCCATTGCATGTTTTAGAAAAATAAAGATCTATCAGATGGATGTGAAAAGTGCTTTTCTAAATGGCGATTTACATGAAGAAGTCTATGTTGAACAACCAATGGTTTTTGAAGATTCCAAAAATACTGATCATGTGTATCGGCTTAAAAAGGCACTTTATGGATTAAAACAAGCACCTAGGGCATGGTATGAGAAACTAACAAAATTTCTTTTAAGTCACAATTTTCAAATGGGATCTGTTGATAAAACTCTATTTGTTAAAAAACATAATGATCATATCTTAATAGTACAGATTTATGTTGATGATATCATCTATGGTTCAACTTGTACTAACTTGACTACTGAGTTTGCAGACTTGATGAAATCACAGTTTGAAATGAGCATGGTTGGGGAATTGACTTATTTCCTTAGTTTGCAAGTTAAGCAGCAACCTGATGGAATATTCATCTCTTAATCTAAGTATGCTTTGAATCTAATCAAGAGATTTGGATTTGAGAATGGCAAGAATTTCGATACTCCTATGAGTACTACCCTGAAACTCTCAAAAGACTATAATGGTAAAAATGTTGATTCAAAACTTTATTGGAGTATGATTGGTAGTTTGTTATATTTAACTGCTAGTAGACCTGATATTTCTCTAAGTGTTGGTATTTGCGCAAGATATCAATCTGATCCTAAAGAATCACACTTGATTGCTGTCAAGCGAATTATTAGATATGTCGCAAGTACTGTAAATCTCGGTCTTTGGTATCCTCATGAGACTAATGTCCAATTAGCTGGGTACTCGGATGCTGACTGGGCTGGTAATCTAGATGATAGAAAATCAACCAGTGGTGGTTGTTTTTACATTGGAAATTGTCTAGTTTCCTGGTTTAGTAAGAAACAAAATTCTATATCACTTTCAATAGCTGAAGCTGAGTATATCGCAGCTGGTAATGCATGTACACAGCTTGTTTGGATGCAACGAATGCTGAGTGATTATGGAATTAAACAGGATTCTATGTTATTGCATTGTGATAATTCCAGTGCAATAAATATTTCAAAAAATCCTATTCAGCATTCTCATACTAAGCACATTGACATTAGATTTCATTATATTAGGGAATTGGTAGAAGAAAAAGTTATATCTCTGGAATATATTCCTACTGAAGATCAGAGAGCTGATATTTTCACTAAACCTCTTGATAAAATTAGGTTTAATAAGATGAAATTTGATCTTGGCATGTGTATTTTAAAATGATTATTTATGCCTACATGTATCATAATGTATATATTTGCTAGGTTTAATTTCATTTCCTTTCAAAATTGCAAGAAATATGTTTTTTTTTAATTCCTTCCACCTGTCATGAGTGTACTCGACCAGTCGTCCTACGACCGATCGTAGATACCTACGACCAGTCGTAGATCTCGGAAATCACTTAAATTTGGAGATTTTTGCTTTCTTCCTCATTTCCTTTTTTCTCTCAAAGGAGCCGAGCTTCGACTTGTCGAACCCACCATTTGTGTTCTTCAAGGTTAGTGTTTTATTTACGTTTTTATTGCAAATCAGTGTCTAGATTACTATCTTGTCTATCTTGAAGTTTTCTATTTTTGATTTCATTGAGATTTGGGGTTTGATTTTTGAAAAATCTGTTTTGAAGAAACCCTCTTCTCAATTCTTTGCAACTTCTTAATTTCTTGATATCCTTGTTACAAATGGCTTCTAGAGGTAAAAAATCTACTTCCCGTGGTCCTTCTACTTCCTCCAGATTGACCAAACGTCATCTTCTTGAGCCTACTAATGATCCTTCTTATGTTATAGACCTTAGAGCTCGTAATGTGATTGTTGAACATCCTATTGATGTTAACCATATTGCACCGTTTGGTATCCTACCTTTGCTTGAAGCTGTAGGTTGGGCTAACTTATTGCATTGGGGTGGGCCTGCATACCGGTCCATTGCTCAATCCATGTTTACATGCATAAGTGACTTCTCACTGGATAGTTTAACTTTTAAAATATCTACTAGTGAAGGGCCATTTGAAATTGATCGACATTTAATTTCAGCCCTTATGGAGATTCCTGTAAATAATGAGGGTATTCCTATCCATAACTTAACTGATAAACCCTCGATTTCTGAAAAACGTATGCTCACTAGAGATTTGTGTAACATGGATGTTCAATGGACACGAAAAGGGAATGCGCTTCCCGCAAGATTTTTGTTACCCAAATACAGAGTGCTCCATAGAATCTTTGTGTCTAATCTGTATCCTCGGTCAGGTAATAAAATTGACTTGACCTCATTTATGGTACGTATTATTCATGCTATTGCCAGTGGTACTCAGATTTGTCTGCCATCCTTAATCTGTCATTTTCTTCTTCAGTTTAGACTCCATCCTGATCATAGTGACATCCCTTTTGGTTATTTAATGACTGTGTTAGCCACACATATGTTAGTCGATATGCCTGTTAATGAAGCACCTATTCATCATCTGATTTTCAACAACACTAATCTCAATAAGATGAAGATGGAATTACTTCCTGAATAAGGTGGTAATGGTGGTGGTGCTGGTCATGAAGAAGCAGGGGATGACATTAATATGGATGATATCTTTGAGGAACTGGATTCTGATTCGACAAATGATCCAGATTTTGTACCATCTGATTTTGATGCACGTCTGAGTGCATTGGAGGGTAAAGTTGAGAATTTGAATGAAAAGTTAGAAAACATGTCTGTTACTCGTGATTCTCAATTCAAGTACATGCGAAAATATCTTCGGCGATTAAACAAAGGCATGCACCAACTTGATCCCTCTATTCCTGCTCCGTCTTCTAGTTCTAATTCTGACTAGTCTTTGTGGGATTTTCTGGTCTGTAATAACCTTATAATTTAGCACTTGATTGACTGAATTTTAGTTGGAAACTATCACTGTTTTATGCTGGATATTTATTCTATATGAAGTTATGCAGAGTATCTTTATATCTGTTTTGCTATAATCTCATAACTCCTCATGTTTACTCTCATATATCCCTTTATTTAGTTCTCCTTTATTGTTGTTTCCTTTGTCATTTAGTGACAAAAAGGGGGAGAATGATTTGTTCTTAACTTAATGATGTGATTGTGATTGTGAGAGGTGAAATGAGTAGCATTGGTTATGTTACTCAGGGGGAGTTTGGAGTTTGAATGGAGTTTGAATGTTGAATAATGTTGAATATTGAATATTGAAGAATATTGAAGCAACTGGTGTTTTATTGGTGTTTTACTTTATGTTTATATTTATCTTGGACTTTATGATTATGTTTATCTTGGTAATGTGTTTTGTCACTAATTTGACAAAGGGGGAGATTGTAAGTGCTATATTTTATATCCCTATTTGTTGTCAAATTTTGTGGTGCCAAAATCACTATTATATATCTTGCATAAGTGAAGTTCTCTCAAAGATCAACATTCATGAACAAGCTAAGCTCACAAGTACAAAGATCAAACTTGAATGCAAGAACTACTCACAAGACATGACTCAAGATTCAAGACTTCAAGAAGAGTATAAGTCAGTTCATAAAGAACTCAAGACATGTACAAGGCAGTTCATGAAGAATTCAAGACACTTTCAAGATTGAGCTATATCAAGACTTCAAGACTCATATTTCAAGGTCGCTAGTTCTAAATATTTCAATGTCCTTACTTCTTGGTTGAGGTTTGACTGACCTTAGGGTGACCTTAGAAGTAGGTCACTTTGGATATATAAATCAAATGTTTATTTTACATAAGTTTGGTCAGTTCTTCGACTAGTCCTAGGCCTTCTTCGACTAGTCCTAGAGTTGCTTCGACCAGTCTAAGAAAATCCTTAATCAGTCGTAAGTTTGTTACAAAAATCGGATAAATTCTGTTATTCTTCGACTAGTCCAGGGATTTGTTCGACCGGTCGAAGGAACAGTGTCGACTGGTTCTTCGACCAGTCGTAAATCTTCGACACAAAGTCCAGCGATAAATTCACAAGGTCTTCGACCAGTTGAAGGAGACCTTCGACCAGTCGTAGGTGACCTACGACCAGTCGAAGGAGGTGTTCGACCAGTCGTAGAACGGTCAAAGCTTATCACGCCCGATTTTTTTCAAATTTGTTATTTCTTCGACTAGTCGAAGGGTTCCTTAGACCAGACGAAGAGGCGATCTGCTCACCTATAAATAGAGCACGAATCTCAGAAGAAATCATCGAATTAATAAATCCATTCAAGTCAATCTTCGTCGAACTTCTGAGAGATATTTCTGTGCTCCATCTAAGCTAAGTGTGCTTATTTAATATTCTCTTTCCTTAGCTTTGTTTAATTGATTTTGTTTCTGCTATTCCAATCTAATTTGATAAGAGGAATCGCTATTCCCTTTCTTTGGAATCAAAATCAATTAAGGCAAGCCCTACTTGGTTAAATTTAAAATCTATTAGAATTATAACCATTGTAATTGAGTACTGGACATTGAACTTGGACATTCAATCATCTACTCTGACTTGGTTCTACCGGGCTGCTATATCGAAGGAGATAATCAGGTATTTTACATTTAATTGTAAATTCCTTTCTGTTTTGGTTTCTTTCAAGATTTGCCAGAAAAATCTTGTTGTATTGGTTATCTGAGGAGAGCCAGGAAAACTCAGAAGTGGGGTTTTTTTAATTGTGTAAGCCCACATACAAAGACACAATTGTAAAGGTTTTTGGTGAACCTGGAAAACCTATTTTGTTAGTGAACGCTAATATCCCCTGTGTGAGGATATTAGGAGTGGAGTAGCATTTTGTGTGGCTGTTGTTTAACAGTTGGTGAACACACAAGCGAACCACTATAATCCCTAGTGTTATGGTTGAATGATTTACATTTCTAATCTTTAATTATTCTTTTGTGGGATGTATGAATGTGGTGAATGTTGTAATCATTTAATTCAAGCTTTGTGAGAATTTTGTAATAGTTTAGAATTTACTTTCTGCTATTACTTTATCTACTTGAATTTAAATTTCCTTTAAAGTTGTTCCAGCAAGGTTGCCTTGCCATTTTTATGGTGTATGGCTGTCCCTAGAACAATACATTTGTGATTACAATTTATTTCAATTCAGTTTGTATTTATTTCCTTATTTCTCTTTGGTTTAAGATTTGATACAAAGATCTTTCTAGAAATAAGGTTGTCCTACCATAAACCCTGGTTTTTGGTGAAAGGTTGTCCTTAGAACAACATTTGTATTAACCTCTAAAGATCTAATTTTTGAGGTTATTTTACTTTCTTGCATTGTAATTTAATTTGGCTATCATATTCTTCTTAATTCCGCTGTTATAAGTTTTATTTGGCATTGTCCTATTCACCCCCCCTCTAGGACATATAGCTAGGCCTTTTCATTTAGTGACTTTCACTCAGGGATATCTATAGCACCTCATGTAGAACAAGATTTCCGGTATTCAATCCTGCCAACCACGATATATCTGTGGCTGCTCGACCCCAATGTCTCTAGGGCATACAGTAACCATGTCACGCAATGCGAAATGCAGGAATCACACTATCCAGTCATGCAACAATCTTGTGCGTATCGTGCACTCATGTGGGGCAACACCGCCTATCCGGGAGCCCCTAAACAATCTGCCCGAAGGCATATGCCATGATCAGTTACTTCTCATATTAAGCATACATATAATGCGTATGATCAGAATCGTGGAACTATATTAAACATGTTATATGGGATAGATGTCGTTCACAACGAAGATGAGCTTAAACGGCCTACAGGTATGGGCCTAACAATGGGCCCTAGGGAGAATTATAATGCAGACATTTAACTAACATTATTCTTACAATGTGGATGTCAAACCAACATTGCTCCCAAGGCACGGCTGTCATAAACATCTTTACACAAACCATGGTAGAGTCACATATTATAATGGACTTGTCTACATCCAATTGGGCCTCGACCCATGGGACTTAGATACAATAAATGGGCCGCATAACATGGGCCTCGTGTATATCAGGTGGGCCCCAATGGATGAGACATAACTACATCAAGATGGGCCTAATCATATGGGCCTCATACATATCAAGGTGGGCCTCAACAACGGGCCTCGTATATCACATCCGCCTAACCAACTGGGCCTCGAGTACATCGCATCGGGCCTAGTCAGATGTGCCGAATCGATGGGTCGATTTAAATGGCCGAGTCAAATGGGCCAAATGTATATCAAATCGGCCCACCCTTATGTGTTTGAGATCCGACATATTCATAAGTTATCAAAGAGGTAGATGAAATGAAAACAATTACCAACTTAATTGAAAACTATCGTGGCCCTTAGGAGTTGGAACGGTGGATGCCACGGTCCACTATTTAAATGGTGGGGTCCACTTAAACTTTAGATCTGGCTCACCACTATTTTCCATGCTGTAAAATAATCTCATAAATGGTTGGATGGCATGGATACAACACATGCATCATGGTGGGCCCCATCGTTCAAACAGTTGACGGTTTCGATAAGACACATTCATCAATGTCGACCCGCAGGCTTGCTGCCAACGAGGAACAGCTACATAGCTACTATACTCCAAACGGCAGAGGTGGGTCCCACATAGGGCCCACCCTTATATATATACAAAAAACATATATAATATATTTTAATATATTTATATATATGCTGGTAATGCAGCTTTATGTAGAGAGAGAGAGAGAGAGATAGAGAGAGAGAGAGAAAGAGAGAGCAGCACGTGCTGCCTCTCCCTTTTTTTTGAAACTTTTTCTTTTTCTTTTCCTTTATCATCTCTGCAACAAAGCAGAGGTGGGTCCCACATAGGGCCCACCCTTCTCAGCCATTATATAATATTATAATATATTATATAATATGTTATATCATATATTAGTATAATATAATATAATATATTAATATCATGCAACGTCTAGGCCATGGATGGCCTGGACGTGCGTATACGTCATGGGAGGCCCCCACACGTGGGGTGGGTCCCACCGTCCAGGGACAGTGGAGACCTCACACGCACCATGGTGTGGCCCACCATAAGGATGGACGGATCACATGGGTGGGTCTCATGGACCTCACCGCCAGTTGACACTCCTCTACTAGCCACCCTCACTAGGGAATGGTACCAAGACCTCAAGTGTTGAACAAGGTACCTTCATTCAGTTTGCCAGTTGAGTTATGGATGTGAGAGTGCACATGCACCAAGGAGGGCTCACACGAACGTGGGCCCCACAGTCCAGGGATGGTGGATGGTTTGGATTAAACATATATAGTGTGGTGAGGCCCATCAAGATGGATGGAGGATGGGGGTGGGACCCATGGACCCCACCGTTAGTCCACAACCATGTCAGTATACACTCCATGTTAGCCACCTCCACAGGACCGATACCAAAACCACAAGTGTTGAAAAGAGGTATCTTTCACTCGGTCTGCCTCCTGAGCCAGGGGCTGGGTGGGTCCCACGTCAGGTTGCACTTCACTGGCAGCCACACCCCCTGATAGCCACATCAAGGTGGGCTCCTTATGGATGGTTGGGATGACATATAAATATCATAGTGCGTCCCACATGGATGGGGTCCACCGGTAGATGCCATGGATGAAATACACTCATCATAGGTGTCTAAGATCATAGAAAGAGAGAGGAAGAGAAAGGCACCGGCAAAGATGGAGGGGCCCCGCCACTATGGGCCCCTCTTTGATACAAAGCCTACATCAAGGTAGGTCCTACTACATGTAGCCCTTTAATCACAAAAATGCAAACGTAGGATCAAGATCACCCACCGGCTTCTTCTTGCACCCTAGGCTTCCTTAGCTCCTTAGCTTTGATTCCAACGGAGGAGATGGGGTTTGGATGGTTGAGATGGGAGATGAGGGGGTAGAAAGTGGGCCACACACAAAGCTCTCTTTTCTCTCTTGGGATGCTTGGATGTGGGATGCTTCTCTTGCTTGGGAATGTGTTTGAAAATGACAGAGAGAGAGAGTTGTAAAGGGAGAGAGAGATGGGTGATGGATGTGTTGATGTGGTGAGTGATGGGTGTAAGAGCCTCTTTTTGACTTTTGGGGTAAAAGGTGTAAGAAAAGTATGGCTTGTGTAAGAGCTTTTTTGACTTTAGGGGTTGCTTGGGGAAGGGTGAGAAGTGATGTGTACTGACATGATGGGATTGATTGATGTAATAAGCCCTAGAGATTCTCTCGGAACTGGCACGCATGGCGTTTTCCTCACACCGAACGTGGCCCCACATCTTCTGGCCTGGGTATCACCTTGGCGCGCGAGTCGCGGCATCGGAACCGCAGCGACGATACAATCGCCAGGGTACAAGTCTTGAGTTGAGTCGATTCTGATTGACGGTGTGTGAATCACGGTCGCGCGCAAATACCGGTTAGGGGTCGAAGGTTGTCGGTCCTCATAACTCATGAGGAAGAAGGAACATAACATCATAATATAAAATCAGAGATAACATACAAAATACAACACATGATCAATCATCAAAGAGATGGGGATAGTGCTCTCGAATCTCAACTCGCGCTCCCAGGAAGCCTCCTCAACAGAATGGTGACCCCACTGAACCTTCAGCAACGGAATGACCTTGGTCCGGAGGACCTGCTCCTTCCGATCAAGGATACGGACTGGCTGCTCAATATAGGAAGTATCCTCACGAACCTCTAAAGGCTGCCAATCGATAACAGGAACGATGTTTAACCCACACTTCCTCAACATAGAGACATGGAAAATGTTGTGGACGCCAGACAACTGAGATGACAAGCCAAGCCGATAGGCCACGGCGCCAACGCACCCAGTGATCTCAAAAGGTCCTATGAATCTCGGGGCAAACTTTCCCTTCGCTCCAAATAGAACTACGCCCTTCATGGGCGAGACCTTGAGATACACATGGTCCCCTACATCAACCTCCAAGGGACGACGCGGACGATCAGCAAAACTCTTCTGCCAGCTTTGAGCTGTGCGCATCCTCTACTTGATGATATCGATAGCCTCTGACGTCTCCTACACAAGCTCGAGACCTAGGAGACGGCGCTCTCCAACCTCGGTCCAACAACTCGGTGATCTGCAAGGTCTGTCATATAGTGCCTCAAAAGGAGTCATACCGATGGTCGTCTTGTAGTTGTTGTTGTATGCAAACTCAGTCAATCGCAGATGCTCATCCCAGCTACCCCCGAAATCAATCGCGCAAGCCCGAAGCATATCCTTAAGGATCTGGTTGACCCTCTTGGTCTGGCCATCGGTTTGCGGATGGTACGCAGTGCTGAGCGCAAATCAGTCCCCATCGCTCTCTAGAAGCTCCCCCAAAACTGAGAAGTGAACCTCGGGTCTTGGTCAGAAACGATCGAGACCGGAACGCCATGCAGTCTCACAATCTCCTCGATGAATAACCTCGCAAGCCGGTCTAAAGGCCAAGTCGCACGAATCGCAATAAAATGTGCCGACTTCGTCAGACGATCCACAACAACCCAGATGGCGTCATGACCGCGCTAAGTCCTCGGCAAACCCATAATGAAATCTGTCGACATGTGCTCCCACTTCCACATCGGGACGTTCAACGGCTACAATAGACCAGGGGGTCTCTGATGATCAGCCTTGACATGCTGACACGTGTCACACTCGGCCACAAAACTGGCGATCTGGAGCTTCATCCCCGCCCAAAAATATTATCGCCTCATGTCACGGTACATCTTCGTCTAGACAGGATGGATAAAAAACCGCGATCGATGTGCCTTGGTTATAAGATCTCTGTGTAACTCAGGAATATCCGGGACACATAATCAGCCTCTAAAGCGAAGTCCACCGTCTGTACCAATCTGCCAATCTACCTGACTCTTAGATGCCGCCTCAGCCATATAACTTAGCAACGACACATCAGCCTGCTGAGCCTCGATCACCCTGGCGACAAGAGAGGGTTGAATCGACAGGCTCGATAACTACACGATAGAAGAGTGCAGGCCGAACTCAAAATCATACTCTGCTAGATCCTCAAGCATTCGCCACTCTTGAATCATCATATGCGCCACCAGGCCTCGTGGCTGACAGCTGAGGGGATCTGCCACCACGCTCGTCTTGCCCGGGTGGTACTGAAGATCGAAGTCATAGTCCTTCAGGAGCTCCATCCAGCGCCTCTGCCTCATGTTCAACTCAAACAGCGAGAAGTGGTACTTCAAGTTCTTGTGGTCGGAGAAGTGCCTCCACACCTAACCCCATAGAGATAGTGCCTCCACACCTTCAGTGCGAAGACAACTATAGCCAGCTCCAAATCATGCATGGGGTAGTTCAGCTCATGGATCTTGAGCTGGCGAGACACGAAGGCGACTAGTATCCCGTGCTGCATCAGGATAGCACCCAAACCAATATGCGAGGCATCGGTGAATACAATAAATCCGTCACTCCCAAAGGGAAGAGTGAGGACAGGAACGGACGTGAGGCGGTCATTCAACTCCATAAATGCTCGCTCATAGGCGTCACTCCAAATAAACTCTACGCCCTTCCGAGTCAACTTGGTCAGTGGGGCTGCAATACGGGAGAAGCCCTTAATGAAACGTCAGTAATAGCCCGCTAAACCAAGGAAACTACGGATTTCGGACGCAGTCGTGGGCTGGCCCCACTAACGCACTGCCTCAACCTTCAAAGGGTCCACTGCGACACCCTCCCTCGTCACCACGTGACTAAGGAACTTCACCTCCTCCTGCCAGAACTCGTACTTCTCCAGCTTCGCATAGAGCTAGTGTGCACGGAGGGTCTGCAACGTAACCTCTAGATGCTTCTCGTGCTCCTCACGGGTCCTCGAATAAATCAAAATGTCATCGATGAAGACCACAACAAACTGATCGAGATAAGGGCAAAAAACCTCATTCATCAACTGCATGAATACCGCATGCACATTGGTCAGTCCGAAAGACATGACCTGGAACTCAAAATGACCGTAATGCGTCCTGAAAGTCGTCTTCTGAATGTCCTCCTCTCATACCCGAATCTGATGATAACCGAAACGCAAGTCAATCTTCGAAAAGAACTGTGCACCTTGCAGCTGATAAAACAAACCATCGATCCTCGGGAGCGGGTACTTGTTCTTGACTGTGATCTTATTGAGCTCGCGGTAGTCTACGCAAAGCCTCAACAAGTCATCCTTCTTCTTCACGAAAAGTACCGGTGTTCCCCACGGTGAACTGGTCAGACGGATAAAGCCCAACTCACGCAACTCATCCAACTACTTCTGCAGTTCCCGTAACTCCAATGGTGTCATACGATACGGGGCCTTCAAAATAGGTGCGGTACCGGGCATGAGATCAATCTGAAACTCGGTGAGTCAGCGAGGCGGTAATCCCAGAATCTCCTGAAACACATCAGGAAAATCGTAAACAATCGGTATCTGATCAATACAAGCGGCAATATGCTCCTCAACGGCGCAGGACATCAAGTAAGACAATGGCTCTCCCCGGGACTCTGCAATGAACTGAAACTGTGGCAAGCCTGGTATACAGAATGTGACGGTCCTCGTGGAGCAGTCCAAGATGGCGTGGTACTCAGCAAGTCAATCCATGCCCAAGATAACGTCGAAATCTGACATCGGCAGCATGTACAATTCGAAGGGCAAAAAAATCTCTCCCACTAGCACGGGATAAGACGAACAAAAGCGGCCTAATACTTTAGTCTTCCCCAAGGGCGTCGATACTGTCAACCCTTCTCGAGCAGACTCTGTCGGTAATCTAGTCGAACGGTAGAATCCCTCGGATATAAATGAGTGCGAAGCACCGAAATCAAACAAAACCCAAACGATACATGCAAAGATTGGAAGTATACCCTCAACGACTCCTCCAGACGACTGAGGGTCCTGCTGGGCCGAGTAGAACCTTACCTGAGCCAGCTAGGGAGGTGTCTGTCCCCTCTGAGCGTGTTGTTGCTGCTGGGGTCGCTGAGGCAGTCGAAACCGCTGCCTCTACTGTTGCGGCCTCGGAGGTTGGTGCTGATGCTGCTGCTGAGGTGGCCTCAGTGGTGGGGGCTGCTGTCGCTGCTGCTATAGGGGTCTCTACTGCTGCGGTGTTGGAGGCTGCTGTGGACCTCTCAGCTGCTGCTACTACGGGGGGCGGGGACACTCCCATATACGGTGCCCCATCGCACCGCACCCAAAACATGTGCCGGTGAACTGCCGCAGAGGTGGTGCTAGAGGTGCTGCTAGTGCTCGGAAGGTTGGGCGACCTGTGCGCCTCTGCTGCTGCGATCGACGCTACTGCGAGTCATCGGAAGGAACCTGCCTCTTTCGATCTCTCCTCTGACCGCAATCAGACTAAGAACCGGCCCACTCAGCCTCAAAATTTTAGGCCTTCCGTACCACCCCCTCAAAAGTCGGGAGCTCATGCCCAATGACACGGCCTCGAAGACCGTAACGCAAGTCGTCCTCAAATCGGCGGGCTCTCCATTCCTCATTATCCACCAAGTACGGTGCAAATCTAGACAGTGCTATAAAACGAGCCTCATACTGAGCCACTATCATATCGCCCTGCACCAAGGCCTCGAACTCCAACGCTCGATGTCGTCGGATGTGATCAGGAAAATACTATCGGTCAAATCGATCGACAAAATCCTCCCAAGTCCATACAAAATTGGTGCCCGCTGCTCGCGAGACTGATGTCCATGAATGCTCAGCCTCACTATGGAGAAGAAATACGGCTAATCGGACTCACCGCTCGGTCGTGCATCCCATCGTATCAAATATCTTCTCCACATCGGCGTGCCATCTCTCAACTGCCATCGGGTCTGGCTCGCCCTAGAAACGCGGGAGATCGAGCCGTCGAAACTCACAAAGGAGGGCACTTGCGCACTCCTGCTCAGCCTGGTTTGGTGAAACAACAGGGTGCCTGTCGTGCCCATGTAGTGCGGCCATCACAGCCTGCAACATCTGCTGTAACTGGGAGGCACTCACGGATACGGTCGGATCCGCACCAGTCTCTGGTGGAGAAGCTGCATCCATGGGCTAGGCAGTCGGAATCTCTGGTGGTGATGCGGGAGTCGATCGGGTCACTCTCCTAGGTATCTTATCCTACAGGAACGAGCAAAGGGGCCTATCAACTTGAAAGTTCTCGAAGGCACGCACGTTAAGGGTCTGTAACAGCAGATCACTAAGTATTCAGACTTGGGACACAATCATCCTGAATTCATAGCAGACATGTAATTTGTTCTTAGTTATTCCCGAGTTATACTCTGATAACAACTTTTATCTCGCCCCAAACTCGGAAACTGGGCTCACAAAATTCACGATCGGCAAATCCGGCACCGATAGCCTCCGTAGAACCCCATTCTCGGCTCCCAGCGCCCATTCGCCAGATTCCGATCCTGGGATGCTACAAGGAGGATTTTCAACATCAGTTTGATTCGTACTAAGCATAACCAAAGGCATAACCCACAAACAACAACCAAAAACTCTATCACATTTCCACTATGATAAAAAACTTTACAAGTACAATGAGCATAAAGGGAAATACAATGATAAATGACAAAAAGCTCTAAAACGATCTGTCACGCGCTCTAACCTCAGTGCTGCTGCGGTCCAACGTCACCTGCACGCAACGGTCGTCCATAAGCTTATGGAAAGCTTAGAGGGTGGTGAAAGTGTGTGCGCACGGTAGTAATATGATTATGCAGTATCAGAGTAATGCGGAACATGCTGGTGAATCTATGAATACCGTTAGCCGTACCAAGGCTATACGATGCAAGGCGTGAATGATATCGGCCGTACCAAGGCCATGCGATGCAAGGCATGAATGATGTCGGTCATACCAAGGCCATGCGATGAGAGATGCAACTCAAGCATATGAATCCTCATCTAAGTCCATATATCGATACAGCTCAAATCTAGATTATCACCGGGGTCTAGTACACTCTAAACTAGATTGCCGCCCCATCGCGTGTAATAAGGTAAGTGGAAGAGACCTCACTATCCACCTACCAATATCGGGCTCAGCTCGTCGATAACGGACCCATTCCTCGAGCTGGTTAAACTCAACCTAGCTTTAGCCCCTCCTCTCAGGCGGGTAAGGCCACACCCCCTTCCGACCGATCACGACACAGTGGAAAATGCGGCCGTCTGGTAATCGGCACTCGGCGCTCATGCACCCACTCGGTCTAGACGTTGAAAAAACCTCTTGGTACCATAAGGGTTTAGGGACTTTCACCCAGGGATATCTATAACACCCCATGTAGAAGAAGATTTTCAGTATCCAATCCTGCCAACCACAATATGTCTGTGGCTGTTACGACCCCGATGTCGCTAGGGCGTACAGTAACCATGTCACGCAAAGCGAAATGCATGAATCACACTATCCAGTCATGTAACAATCATGTGTGTATCGTGCGCTCATGTGGGGCAACACCACCTATTCATGAGCCCTTAAATAATCTGCCCGAAGGCATATGCTATGATCAGTCACTTCTCATATTAAGCATACAATGATGCGTATGATCATGAATCATGGAACTATACTAAACATGTTATATAAGATAGATGTCGTTCATAATGAAGATGAGCCTAGACGGCCTACAGGTATAGGCCTAACAATGGGCCCTAGGGAGAATTATAATGCGGACATTTAACCAACATTATTCTTACAATGTGGACGTAAAACTAACATTGCTCCCAAGGCATGGCTGTCATAAACATCTTTACACAAACCATGGTAGAGTCACACATTGTAATGGACTTGTGTACATCCAATTGGGCCTCGACCCATGGGCCTTAGATACAACAAATGGGCCGCATAACATGGGCCTCATGTATATCAGGTGGGCCCCAATGGATCGGCCATAACTACATCAAGATGGGCCTAATCATATGGGCCTAATACATATCAAGGTGGGCCTCAACAACGAGCCTCGTATATCACATACGCCTAACCAACTGGGCCCCGAGTACATCGCATCGGGCCTAGTCAAATGTGCCGAATCAATGGGTCGATTTAAATGGCCGAGTCAAATGGGCCAAATGTATATCAAATCGGCCCACCCTTATGTGTTTGAGATCCGACATATTCATAAGTAATCAAAGAGGTAGATGAAATGAAAACTATTACCAATTTAATTGAAAACTATCGTGGCCCTTAGGAGTTGGAACGGTGGATGCCATGGTCCACTATTTAAATGGTGGGGTACACTTAAACTTTAGATCTAGCTCACCACTATTTTCCATGTTATAAAATAATCTCATAAATGGTTGGACGGCATGGATACAACACATGCATCATGGTGGGCCCCATCGTTCAAACAATGGACGGTTTCGATAAGACACATACATCAATGTGGACCCGCAGGCTTGCTGCCAACGAGAAACAACTACATAGCTGTTGTACTCCAAATGGCAGAGGTGGGTCCCACATAGGGCCCACCCTTATATATATACATAAAACATATATAATATATTTATATATATTTATGTATATATATATGCTGCTAATGCAACTTTATGTAGAGAGAGAGAGAGATAGAGAGAGAGAGAGAGAAATAGAATGAGAAAGAGAGAGCAGCACGTGTTGCCTCTCCCTTTTTTTTGAAACTTTTTCTTTTTCTTTTCCTTTATCATCTCTGCAACAAAGCAGAGGTGGGTCCCACGTAGGGCCCACCCTTCTCAGCCATTATATAATATTATAATATATTATATCATATATTAGTATAATATAATATAATATTAAATATCATGCAATGTCCAGGCCATGGACGGCCTGAACGTGCGTATACATCAAGGGAGGCCTCCCCACGTGGGGTGGGTCCCACCGTCCAGGGACGGTAGAGACCTCACACGCACCACGGTGTGGCCCACCATATGGATGGACGGATCACATGGGTAGGTCCCATGGACCCCACCGCCAGTTGACACTCCTCTGTTAGCCACCCTCACTAGGGAACTGTACCAAGACCTCAAGTGTTGAACGAGGTACCTCCATTCAGTTTGCCAGTTGAGCTATGGATGTGAGAGTGCACACTCACCAAGGAGGGCCCACAAGGACGTGGGCCCCACCATCCATGGATGGTGGACGGTTTGGATTAAACACATTTTGTGTGGATGGATGGAGGATGGGGGTGGGTCCCATGGACCCCACCGTTAATCCACAACCATGTCAGTATACACTCCATGTTAGCCACCTCCATAGGACCGATACCAAGACCTCAAGTGTTGAAAAGAGGTATCTTTCACTCGGTCTGCCTCCTGAGCCAGGGGGCTGGGTGGGTCCCACGTCAGGTTGCACTTCACTGGCAGCCACATCCCCTGATAGCCACATCAAGGTGGGCTCCTTATGGAAGGTTGGGATGACATATAAATATCATGGTGCATCCCACATGGATGGGGTCCACCGGTAGATGGCATGGATGAAATACACTCATCATAGGTGGCCAAGATCATAGAAAGAGAGAGGAAGAGAAAGGCACCGGCAAAGATGGAGGGTCCCCGCCACTATGGGCCCCTCTTTGATATAAAGCCTACATCAAGGTGGGTCCCACTACATGTGGCCCTTTAATCACAAAAATGCAAATGTGGGATCAAGATCACCCACCGGCTTCTTCTTGCACCCTAGGCTTCCTTAGCTCCTTAGCTTTGATTCCAACGGAGGAGATGGGGTTTGGATGGTTGAGATGGGAGATGAGGGGGTAGGAAGTGGGCCACACACAAAGCTCTCTTTTCTCTCTTGGGATACTTGGACGTGGGATGCTTCTCTTGCTTAGGAATGTGTTTGAAAATGAGAGAGAGAGAGAGAGTTGTAAAGGGAGAGAGAGATGGGTGATGGATGTGTTGATGTGGTGAGTGATGGGTGTAAGAGCCTCTTTTTCACTTTTGGGGTAAAAGGTGTAAGAAAAGTATGGCTTGTGTAAGAGCATTTTTCACTTTAGGGGTTGCTTAGGGAAGGGTGAGAGGTGATGTGTACTTGACATGATGGGATTGATTGATGGATTGATTGATGTGACAAGCTGTAGAGATTCTCTCGGAACTCGCACGCACGGCATTTTCCTCGCACCGAATGTGGGCCCACATCTCCTAGCCTGGGTATCCCCTCGGCACGCGAGTCACGGCATCGGAACCGTGGCAACGGTGCGGTCGCCACAATACAAGTCTTGAGTTGAGTCGATTCAGGTTGACGGTGTGTGAATCAGGATCGCGCGTAAATACCGGTTAAGGGTCGAAGGTTGCCGGAATTCAACCAGGAAGACCGCGAAAGTCCACGGAATGGTACGGTCTAGGATACGGGGTTTATAGTCGGGCTTCGAAAAAAGTGCTCCAGCTGGTCAAGTATAGCGTGCTCTTCCCACATCGGGAAGGAAACGCCTGTCGATCTAGGCTATAAGTGGGGCTTCAGACCTTAACGGAAATATGTATTTTAGGACGAGCCATGGGCTAGCCCCGAGAACAAATCCATGCACTCTCAGGCAAAGCGGACAATATCTTACTGTTGAGGCCGGGCTGTTACAGATGGTATCAAAGCGGGGGCGCTCTATCTCCCGACGGGTGGTGAGTGCCTGCCCAGCCGGGCTATAGTCCGAGCGTGGGTTTTCATCCGGGTCCTTATGTGGATCGGTCGGGCTTTGAAAATACAGCTCTAGCTGGTCGAGGGTAGCGCGCTCGTCCCACATCGGAAAGGGAACGCCTGTCGATCTGAACTATAAGTGGGGCTTCGCCCCTTAACGGTAAGACGCATTTTGGGGCGAGCCATGGGCTAGCCCCGAGAACAAAGTCGTGCGCCCTTGAGCAAAGCTTATAATATCTTACTGTTGGGGTCAGGCTATTACAGATGGTATCAAAGCGGGGGCGTTTTGTCTCCCGAGGGGTGGTGGGTGCCTGCCCAGCCGAGCTGTGGTCCCAGCGTGGGTTACGTCCGGATCCCAAAGTGGGCTGGTTGAGCTTCGAAAATAACGTTCCTGCTAGTCGTGGGTAGTGCATCTGTCCTGCATCAAAAAGGGAATGCCTTAAGATCTGGGCTATATATAGAGCTCCCACCTTCCCTGTATGAGGCCTTTTGGGAGAAACCCCGAGAACAAAACCGTGGGGTCGCGCGTGCGTGCCCAAAGCGGACAATATCATGCAGTGTCAATGGGGCTGTTACAGATGGTATCAAAGCTGGGGCACTCTGTTTCCTGAGGGGGGGTGGGTTCCTGCCCAGCCGGGCTGTGGTCCGAGCATGGGTTATCATCCAGGTCCCTATGTGGATCGGTCGGGCTTCGAAGATACGCTCCAGCTGGTCGGGGGTAGCGCGCTCGTCCCACATCGGAAAGGGAACACTTGTCGATCTGTGCTATAAGTGGGGCTTTGACCCTTAACGGTAAGACGCATTTTAGGGCGAGCCATGGGCTAGCCCCGAGAACAAAGTTGTGCGCCCTTGGGCAAAGTGGACAATATCTTACTATTGGGGTCGGACTGTCACAAAAGCTTAACCATGGAAGAATACAAACGAAACTCAAAGTCAAACTCTGAAACATCCTTGAGCATCTGTCACTCTCGAACCATCATCTGAGACACCAAGCCTCGTGGCTGACGGCTGAGCACATCCGCCACCACGTTCGCCTTATCCAGGTGGTACCGAAGGTCGAAGTCATAATCCTTCAACAATTTCATCCATCGCCTCTGTCGCATGTTCAACTCGGACTGCGAAAACAAATACTTTAAGCTCATATGGTTCGAAAAGAGCTCGAAACTAACCCCATAAAGATAATGCCTCCACACCTTCAATGCGAAGACAACTTCTGCTAACTCCAAATTATGAGTGGGGTAGTTCAACTCGTGGATCTTGAGCTGGTACGAGGCATACGCCACAAGCTTCCCGTGTTGTATCAGAACAACACCCAAGCAAACTCTGGAGGCATCGGTAAACACAACAAAACCATCACTCCCATCAGGAAGAGTGAGAATAGGAGCGGGCATGAGGCAGTCCTTCAACTCCATAAATGCTTCCTTGCGGGCATCACTCCAGACAAACTCAGCGCCCTTCCGGGTCAACCGGGTCAGCGGTACTGTAATACAAGAGAAACCCTCGATGAATCATCGATAATATCCCGCCAGACCAAGGAAGCTACGGATCTCAGATGCGTTCATGGGCTGGCCCCACTGACGCGCTGCATAAACCTTCGAGGGGTCCACAGCAACACCCTCCCTCATCACCACGTGACCGAGGAACTTCACGTCCTCCTACCAGAACTCGCACTTCTTCAGCTTCGTATACAGCTGGTGGGCACGGAGGGTGTCAAGCACAACTTGCAAATGCATCACATGGTCCTCCCGAGTCCTCGAATACACCAGAATATCATCAATAAACATAACCATGAACTGATCGAGGAAGGGCAGGAAGACCCTGTTCATCAGTTGTATAAACATGGCGGGCACATTAGTCAGTCCGAACGACATGACCAGAAACTCGAAATGGCCTTAGCGTGTCCGAAATGCTGTCGTCGGAATGTCCTCCTCGCGGACTCAAATCTGATGGTAACTGGAGCGCAAGTCTATCTTGGAAAAGAACTGAGCACCCTACAGCTGGACAAACAAATCATCTATCCTGGGAAGTCGGTTCTTGATAGTGACCCTGTTGAGCTCGCGGTAATCCACATAGAGCCTCATCAAGTCATCCTTCTTCTTCACGAACAATACCAGGGCTCCCCACGGCAAACTACTTAGAAAAATAAAACCCAACTCCCGAAGCTCATCCAATTGCTCATGCAGTTCCCTCAACTCCATCTGTGTCATCTGGTAGGGGGCCTTCGAAATAGGCGCGATACCGAGCACCAAATCAATCTAAAACTCAACCTGTCAACGCGGTGGCAAACCCGAGATCTCCTGGAACACATCCGGGTACTCGCAAACTATTGGCAGCTACTCAATACACCCTGCCATAGACTCTTCGACAATATAAGCCAACAAACTGGATAACGGCTCTCCTCTGGGCTCGGCAACGAACTGGAACACTGGCAAGCCAGGAATATGAAATGTGACTTTCCTCGCGGCACAGTCGAAGATAGCATGATACTCAACAAGCCAGTCCATACCCAAGATAACATCAAACTCCGCCATCAGCAACACGAACAAATCGGCTAGCAAGAACATATCACCAACCAAAACCGGGCAAGAAGGGAAATGACAGCTCAAAACGGCGGACTTCCCCAAGGAAGTTGAAACGGCCAAAGCCTCAGACATGGACTCCTACGGAATACCAGTCGATCAGCAAAACTCCTTGGTCACAAAAGAATAGGAAGCTCCAGAATCAAACAGAACATGATCGACACAAGTAGAAATAAGGAGAATACCCTCGACAACTCCACAGGAAGAAGACTACGGGTCCTGGCCCTGCACCTGCTGCGCGGAATAGAATCTGCCCTAAGCTGGCAGAGGAAGTAAGCCTAAAGACTGTGGATCCTGACTCTACACCTGTGTGCGGTAATATATGAAAGTGCCCTGGTTTGTCAAGATACGTGAGTGTTGAGTCAGATTGTCTACAGAGCCTGATAGAAAGATCAATTCAAGCGTCTGCCTCAACCGGATGTGTACAAGCTCGCCACAGGTAAATTTAAAGCCCACATCCCTTGTCCCAAAACACCAGGTGAATAAAACCCTTAAAAACAAGTTAGAAGAGCATAGGATTTTTAGGAGAGAAAACTTTTTCAAAATAGGAAAATCTCCAAGATTTTCTCGCCTTGTCGATTTTATTGAAGCACCCTCGATATGATCGACCTGCACTGTCAAGTCCTCGATGCTTTATCGATATGATCGGAAAGAGAACCAAATATGTCCAGCAACTTCACAACATATCTGGACGAATTATCGATGTATCGATACCATCAATACTCAAATTTCGAGCCCATCGAAAGTGGCTAGATAAGATCGACAGGAAGATTTCCGGCGCCCCTATTTTTTTGGAAAATTTTCAAATTTCTTCGATATATCGATGCACCGTCCGATATGATCTGAAATCAAATATCAATAAGATCGGAAGTCCATCGATGATATCGACCATGGGCGCGCATTTCTTTCAGCAGATATTTTAGGTTGTTTTTAACTTTGATCAAGGGCCATTCGAGGAAATCGATATTCATATGTCGATGATATCGAGGCTAAGTCGATTACATCAAAACTGGACACAAACTGTCCAGTGAGTTTACTGGTAAATCTATTAGATTTATCGATGCATCGACACTGCCTTCGATATCATCGATATACAAATTCCGATGACATCAGCTGACCCTCGATCATATCTTAAAAACCTAAAATATTTCATGTCAAGTCTCTCTCATTTTTCAAGTGTCGATAGATCGAACCTACCATTGATGGAATCGGAGTTTGAAATTCGATAATATTGACAGTGGGTTTGATTCATCGACCATCTGGCAAAAGTTTCAAAAGCGTATGACTTTGAGTTGAAGTCATCGAGCAGACCATCAATGTTATCGAGAGTATACGCTCGATGATATCGAACCTGCTCGATGATATCGAACTCAGTCATAAATGTGACCGTTTTATATTCGTTGGAACCTTTTGCCTATATATAGAGGACTTGTCTATTGTTGCTGAGAGAGAGAAAGAAGAGAGAGCTTTTGAGTGTTTAACCTTAGATCATATACCCAAAGCCCTTTCTCTCAAGGAAGTTCATCCTCCAATCCATCCTCATCATTGATATTCAATAGAGTGGATTTGGGAATGAACTTCCGCATTCAAGGATCCTCCAGCTACTTCCTTAATGGCAAATCATTATGTTGGGATGCCTTGAATGCATAAGATTGAAATCACTCTATCTTCCTGATAGGAAAACACTTTGAGAGTAGGATTCCATCTTGACCTTGACCCAACCCGAAGCCAAGTACTAGTATATCATTTTGTGTTGCAGATCAAGGGAGCAGAAGACTCTTCATCAACAAGGAGGAGGAAATCTTCGGCAATGCACTTACCAGGACTCATCAGCATATTTGTAAGTATCTAGAGACCAAGAGGACACTTGTGATCATTCTTTTTTAGGATTGGGTCTTAAGTGGTTCTCACCCTTTGAAGTCCTCAAGGAGGCCTCCGGCGAGAGTGTACGTGGTGGGTGCGTTGTGTAGACCCTTGCTCTGTGGAGAGCATAAACATCTGGTTAGGAGTGAACCAGCGAAACTCTGGGTTGGAGGTAAACTGTGCAAAACCTCGGGTTTGAGGTAAACCGTGCAAAACATTGGGATTGAGGTGAACCGTGTAGAAACCTCTTGTAGGGTCTTATGGAAGATCCTTGACCAGTGTGCCTAAAAGTGGGTGCATTGTGTTGACCCTTGCTCGTGAGAGCATAAACAATCAGCCTCATTGTAGGTTGTAAAGGTTGAAGGTGAACCTAATTTAAAACCTTAGGTTTGAGGTGAACCGCTGTGAAACCTCCTTAGTGAAATCCGGTACACTCAAGGGTTGAGTGCGGTTACCGGGAGTGGAGTAGACAAGTAGTCGAACCACTATAAAAATCATTGTGTTTGTGATTGTTCTTCTGTGTGTGTGATTTATGTCAATGCATTCATATTTATATATCTGATCACACCTCACACATATACACAGTCACATCCAACATAAACTAAGTTGTATATTGCTATATCTTGAATAGTTTGTGATTAGATCCTTTACCTGGCTTGGAAGTTAGTAGAGTTACATTTGAGTAATCCTGATAATTGCATATTCATAGGAGTAGTGAAGTAGGATTTTTAAATAAATCATAAGAACTTTAAAAAGTCATATTCATCCCCCTCTAGGACATATTGGCATATTCCTTCTTCAACTAGTGCGGTCTTCACTGCCATTTCAATTGGTATCAGAGAGGGTCTCTCTTTAAGGGCTTCACCACCTAGAGAGTGATCTTGACTGAAGTTGGGAATATGGCCAAAGGAGAGGGCTCATCAGTCACTAGACCTCCAGTATTTGATGCCTCAAACTATGCATACTAGAAGGCTATAATGCATTACTTTCTGAGATCTTTGGACCATGATGTTTGGCATATATTTGAAAGTGGATATGTGCCACCTACTGAACAAATTGTACTTGATAGTGGCGCAACCATCGCAAAACTCAAATCCAAAGAAAAGTGGACAGCATTCGACAAAGAAAGACAAACATCTGAAGCTAAGGCTATGAATGTTATCTACTGTGCCGTGTCCCAGGATATATTCAATCAGATAAGTATGTGTGGGACATCCAAGGAAGCATGAGATCTATTGGAAACAACCCGTGAAAGCACAAGCATTGTGAAGAGGTCTAAACTACAACTTCTGACTTTACAGTTTGAAGGTCTCAGAATGGAAGAGCATGAGACATTTATGGAGTTTGTCACCAAGTTGAATATTATTTGCAACTTCATGGGTGGATTGGGAGAAAAAGTTCCTGTACCAAAAATTTATTGGAAAATCTTAAGATCCCTTCCAAAATAATTTAATCCCAAGGTAACAATAATTGAGGAGTGTAAGAACATAGATAAGATGAAAGTAGAAGAACTGGTAGGTTCCCTACAAACTTTTGAACTACACTTCAAACAAATTCCTAAATCCAATACAACTATCCTAAAAACTTCTAAGAAAAATTACATGAGGACAGTGAGAACAAAAATGAAATTGAAGGTGAGGAAATGGCTTTGTTGGCCCAACGATTTAGGAAATTCTTTCAAAAGAATTGTGGTCGTCCTTCCAAGGGAAGAAAGGTGAACTATAAACCTTCTGCGGGAAAATTTGGTAAAAAGAACCAAAGAACCACAATGCTATGCTTGTCAGGAGTATGGACACCTGTCTACTGAATGCCCAAACAGAAAAAGTAAGGGCAAGGCAATGGCTGCCACATGGGATGATACTGAGGAGTCAAATTCAGAATCTAGTGACTCAGAAAGTGATGGAGATCAGAAATCATTGAAAATACTCATGGTCTCCACTGCCTCAATCATTCCCACCGAATCTGAGAATGAGAAAGAACAGCTAGCCACTAAATCATTTTCATCTGATAATGAGGGAACTGAAGAAGAAGAAGACGAAGAAAAGGATAAGCTACAAGATGCTTACAATTAACTATATATCCATAGCATCAAAGTGGTTAAAAGACTTGGAATATCTGAGAACAAATTGGAATTGCTGCAAAAAGACTTGGATAAAACTCTAGAAGAATCCAAGAAGATGGCCAAGATAAACTACAAGTTTTCCCAGAGTGGCAAAAAGTTAGAAAACTTTTAGGTATGGGAAAATCTGGAAATAACAAAAATGGCTTAGGATATGAGAAAGTTAGAGCCAAAACTGGGTATGAAACATAAATACTTGAAAAATCTAATGCCTCCAGTAGGAACACAAAGACTAATCAAGTAGTTGAATCAGATAAGAAAATTAAATATACTTCAAGTAAGAAACCTGTCACAAAGTGGATAATTAAAGAAAAGAAGAATTGTCTTGCTACTCACTCAAATCACTTAACAGGCAATAATTCTAAGTGGTACCTTGACAGTGGTTGCTCAAGACATGTAACCGGTGATATGTCCCTTCTTTCAAATTATGAGAACTTTCATAATGGGATAGTCACCTACGGAGATGGAACCACTGCTAAAGTAATTGGACAAGGAATCATAAAAGAAATTCAACTACTTAAAAATGAGAATGCATTTTGCATAAAAGGTCTAACACATAATCTCCTAAGCATATCTCAAATCTGTGATAATGGGCACATGGTTAAATTTAACAAACGAGAGTGTGAAATCCTAGAGCAATCAGGAAAATCAGTAATGAAGGGTCATCGCATAGGCAATCATTGCTACACTATCAGAGGCATAGAGAGAATTGATGCCTAAAAGTCCTGAGCATAAAAAGACAAGTCCAGATCATGCATCCAGATCTGAATGTTTGCTGAAAAGATGCAATTTTGCTGAGCGTCAAATGAGATATCTGAGGTTTCTCATCTCAATATTTTGAATATAAACATTCAAATGTTTATAATTTTTGATATGTACAGTCATTGTACATAATTTTGTTGAGTATGTTATTAAGTCACAGAAATACTATAAGCATACTTGAAAGGTCGTCTGTATGCTGAAAAAGAAAAATATTCCTCTTCGATATGTCTATCGACATGACATTCCCGATTAATCGATCATGAGTCGATATCAATGACATCTCTTCAGAATGTGGAAAGTCACATGATCAGGACTACTATCGAAGCAATTGTTGATAACATCGGATGAGGATCATCGATATAATCGAAAGTAAGGTCAATAAAATTGAAGACTGCTGCCCAATAAAAAGCGGTCGAGTGGGAAAATCTTATTTTTTCTAAAAAAAAAATTTTGTTTTTCCCTCAGCTCGAATCCTCGGCCAGAAAACCATCAGTGGGTCCCAGAAGCTTCAAAAGAAACGAGTATTGTCTTTCCATTTCTTCCACTTCAGAGTCTAACTTCACTTTTGGTCAGATTTTTTATTTTTCTTTTGCTCTTACCTTTGTCTGTCTCTTACTCTAAAAAATCATGAACAAAGGGAAAGGTAAGTCTCCTTCTCAGTCTTCGAAAGGAAAAGCAAAACAACCCAGTATGCATCAACTCATTCCATCAGTGAGACATCCAGCCACTGTTGTTATTGAATGTCTGGTTCTTAACAGTGCCATTGAGTCTTTTGGTGTGGTTCTAGAAGTAATAGGATGGAAAAATATTCTAAAGCGTGGTGGTTCGTATCAAATAGGAGTGATTCATGACTTCCTCAGTAAAAGTAATGTTATTCATGACAATCCACCTTGCATTCAAGTCAAATTATTGCATTACTCCAAGCACATCACTCCCATCACTTTAAGTAATCTTCTGGACCTCGAGGTCACTCGCGTTCCAGTCACCAACCAAAATCTAAATGGTCTAGGCATCTAGGGAGAGATAACTCGTGCACTATGCCAGGGAACTACTATTTCTCGGAACAATGATAATTCCCTTCATATTAATTATCTTGGACCCACTTTTAAAATCCTTCATGACATCTTTGGGTCCAATGTCTATCCTTGTGATGTGAATGGTAATCATTTGTCTCCCTTTGTATTAAATGTGTTGTATGATGTATATCAAGAAGTTCAAGTGTGCCTCCCAACACTTCTTCTTAAGCAGCTAATTCGGGTCATTCAAGACAATCATCAGGATACACTAGTTTTTCCTGTACTCATCTGTAAATTAGCCCATCACGTTGGTATTCCTGCCTCATCTGATAGAGTCTATCCAGAGAGGTGGTTTGATAGTGATTCGGCTCAAGTGGCTCAACAATTGTGTCTTCCTTCAGCCCTTCCCGAGAGCAGTGCCCCCCTGCAGTCAGTTGCTCCATATGCTCATCCGTCATATCTATGGGGATCCAACCGAACGCCATTGCTGAGTCCAGAGTCTATCACAAATCGTCAAACTCATCACCTTGAATGTCACCTACTAAACGGTATGGCGAGCGTGGAAGAGCGACTTCACAATTGTGAGAGACGTCTCACCATGATTGAAGAAAAAGTTGATTCTCTCCAGCAAACAAATCAGCAAGTAGTTGATCTACTCACACGTGGTGATTCGCGAAGACAGTAGAAGCTGATTGTGCTAGTCGTATATCACTATATTCTTTTTGGGTACTTGTGCATGGGCTTGGTGTGTTGTTTTTTTTTGGATAATTGTTAATTTGCTGCCAATCTTGGGCAGTTTATTTTGGATAGATGGATATTTTGTCTTCATTTTGGTAGTGGCTGAGCACAATTCTTATCTTTACTGCCATAATTCTGTCTTGAGATCCCCTGGTTTATCAAGTTCCTGATATGGTATGCATGGACTATGCTTTACTAATTATTCTATCTACGATATCACTGTTTTATCCAATCTACTATGCATCCACACATACTGAAATCGATGTCTGCTTAAACTAAGTTGATTATTATACATCAATTTATCTACTTCTGCCTAGTTGGTTCTCCCAAGTAATTCATTCTTTAGTCAATATAACTTGATCTATCTTTGTCAATGACTGACAAAAAGGAGGAGAACATTTGCAAACACCCCCGAACGGAAAACTGCGTATCTGCTTGAATGGTTGTGCAGGTGTTAAGAGGAGCAGCTGCAACAACTAAAGGGGAGTTTACAAGTCAAGGGGAGCAGCTACTGGGTGTGTACATGGGCCAGAAATTGTAAAAGTGTGTAAAAGCATGTACACACAATTTAGGGTGTGTTTGTCTAGAGCATTCTAGGGTTTTTTTTTGGTTTTTGTCATGTAATTGACAAAGGGGGAGATTGAAAGTGCCCTGGTTTATCAAGATACGTGAGTGTTGAGTCAGATTGTCTACAGAGCCTGATAGGAAGATCAATTCAACTGTCTGCATCAACCGGATGTGTACAAGCTCGCCATAGGTAAATTTAAAGCCTCACATCCCTTGACCCAAAACACCAGGTGAACAAAACCCTTAAAAACAAGTTAGAAGAGCATAGGGTTTTTAGGTGAGAAAACTTTTTAAAATAGAAAAATCTCCAAGTTTTTCTCTCTTTGTCGATTTTATCGAAGTACCCTCGATATGATTGACCTGCGCTGTCGAGTCCTCGATGCTTTATCGATATGATCGTAAAGAGGACCAAATATGTCCAGCAACTTCACAACATATCTGGATGAACTATCGATACACCTATCGATACCATCGATACTCAAATTTCGAGCCCATTGAAAGTGGCTCGATAAGATCGACAAGCAGATTTTCGGCACCCCTCTTTTTTTGAGAAAATTTTAAATTTCTTCGATATATTGATGCACCATCCGATATGATCTGAAATCAAATATCGATAAGATCAGAAGTCCATCGATGATATCGACCGTGGGCGTGCATTTCTTTCAGCAGATATTTCAGGTTATTTTTAACTTTGATCGGGGGCCATTCGAGAAAATCGATATTCATATGTCGATGATATCGAGGCCGAGTCAATTGCATCTAAACTGGACACAAACTGACCAGCAAGTTTACTGGTAAATCATTAGATTTATTAATGCATCGAACTGCCTTCGATATCATCGATATACAAATTCTGATGACATCGGCTGACCCTTGATCATATCTTAAAAACCTGAAATATTTTATGTCAAGTCTCTCTCATTTTTCAAGTGTCGATAGATCGAACCTACCATCGATGGAATCGGAGTTCAAAATCCGATGATATCGACAGTGGTTTTGATTCATCGACCATCTGGCAAAAGGTTTCAAAAGCGTATGACTTTGAGTTCAAGTCATCGAGCAGACTATCGATGTTATCGAGAGTATACGCTCGATGATATCGAACCTGCTCGATGATATCGAACTCAGTCATAAATTTGACCGTTTTATATCCGTTGGAACCTTTTGCCTATATATAGAGGACTTGTCTATTGTTGCTGAGAGAGAGAAAGAAGAGAGAGCTTTTGAGTGTTTAACCTTAGATCATATACCCAAAGCCCTTTCTCTCAAGGAAGTTCATCCTCCAATCCACCCTCATCATTGATATTCAATAGAGTGGATTGGGGAATGAACTTCCGCATTCAAGGATCCTCCAGCTACTTCCTTAATGGCAAATCATTATGTTGGGATGCCTTGAATGAATAAGATTAAAATCACTCTCTTCCTAATAGGAAAACACTTTGAGAGTAGGATTCCATCTTGACCTTGACCCAACCCGAAGCCAAGTACTGGTATATCATTTTGTGTTGCGGATCTAGGGAACAGAAGACTCTTCGTCAACAAGGAGGAGGAAATCTTCGGCAGTGCACTTATTGAGACTCATCAGCTTATTTGTAAGTATCTAGAGGCCAAGAGGACACTTGTGATCATTGTTTTTTAGGATTGGGTCTTAAGTGGTTCTCACCCTTTGAAGTCCTCAAGGAGGCCTCCGGCGGGAGTGTACGTGGTGGGTGCGTTGTGTAGACCCTTGCTCTGTGGAGAGCATAAACATCTGGTTAGGAGTGAACTAGCAAAACTCTGGGTTTGAGGTAAACCGTGCAAAACCTCAGGTTTGAGGTAAACCGTACAAAACCTCAGGTTTGAGGTGAACCGTGTAGAAACCTTCAGTAGGGTCTTATGGAAGATCCTTGGCCAGTGTGCCTAAAAGTGGGTGCGTTGTGTTGACCCTTGCTCGTGAGAGCATAAACTGTCAGCCTCAGTGTAGGTTGTAAAGGTTGAAGGTGAACTTAATTTAAAACCTTAGGTTTGAGGTGAACCGCTGTGAAGCCTCCTTAGTGAAATCCGGTACACTCGAGGGTTGAGTGCGGTTACCAAGAATGGAGTAGACAAGTAGTCGAACCACTATAAAAATGATTGTGTTTGTGATTGCTCTTCTGTGTGTGTGATTTATGTCAATGCATTCATATTTATATATCTGATCACACCTCACACACATACACAGTCACATCCAACATAAACTAAGTTACATATTGCTATATCTTGAATAGTTTGTGATTGGATCCTCTACCTGGCTTGGAAGCCAGTAGAGTTACATTTGAGTAATCCTGATAATTGCATATTCATAGGATTTGTCACACCCTGAAAATCTGGGGTCGAGCATAAGCTCCACTCCTGAGTTCCAACGCATCACTTATGCAACATAGATAATAATGATTAAATGTTGACTGTGTTAGTGCATTAAACATGTGTGGGATTACACCAAAACAACATATCATACTCCAGAGATGTTTAAATTAGGCAAGCGGAAGACTGTCATAGATATATAAAATATATAAACTATTATAAGTCTCTAGAGTATGAACATGTTACCAGGTTATATATACATGTATACTCTGAAAATGAACAAAAAGAATATACATGGGTGCTCCAAAAGTACAAAATAACAAGTGTAATGGCGTCTGATCAACATCCCTGTAACCCTGTCGATCAGAACATGGACTACATAGACCCGCCTGAAAATTTCATGTAGGAGAATGCCTCCTCGTCGTGCTCGAAGTCAGGCTCCGCCTCAGGAGTCGCCTCGTCATCTGCAATCAAGACAGAGTCTAGTTGGTGTTTAAAACACCGTCTCATAACGTGGGAGTGTGTGATCAACTCAGTGGAACTATACAGCAAAGGTTAACATGTTATCAATTCAGTCAAGCAGTAATGATAAAGCGGTAAAATCAAACATCCCTAAATACTCTTATTAATGCAAGAATGATATGAATAATGATGCATGCCCTCGCCTACACTCCCTCGTGCAACACCATCTTTCGGTCGCGGTATGCTTTCTTCCCTTTGTGCTCTTCAACCCGGGGCACATGCAGTACAATGTTATGACAGTGATTACCAAGTTTTTATTAGGCCTTTTCATACAACAGGATTGGAAAACTAAGGTACCTCCCTTATATCAATTCCCAAACAATGATCCATCTAAGGTCGTCAATCCTAGTTAATCACATACGATAGGTAAGTTCAGGTCACTACCACCAACACCCTACCAACTGGCAGTCTATTTTCAAAGGCTTGTCGCCAACCCGACTGGGGACCACAGCCAGGTTGTGCTGGGGTAGACCTATTTTGTACTCGAGGTCACTCCACCAACGCCCTCCCAACTGGCAGTCTATTTTCGAAGGCTCATCGCCAACCCGACTGGGGACCACAGCCAGGCTGCACCAATGGAGGTCGACAGCTTGAATACAGTGTCCCATACCACCATATTTGGCTCACGAGTTTGGATTGCTCACTGGTCACTACAGGGAGGCTCGTCGCCCCAGCTTAGGCCGACAGCTCGACCACGGTGTCCCATACCACCATGTCCAGCTCATGAGTCTTAGCGGATCGAGGTACCAAGGTTAACAGGGTTTTCACTGGTGAGTTTGGTACCTTAGGTTCAAGCAGTAGCGTCTAAACATGGTGAACATACATCAGGTCAATCGGGTTACTTAACAAGCTCAACTAGCACGAGTGCACATCGAGTTGATCGACATGAAGTGCGTAAACACTCCGTGTGGCCTAATCACTACCGACAACTCTAGTACAACTCGGGTTCGTCAAACACGTCCTACGTGGCGAATAAATCTCAGCCACAAACTCAAAGCCTGTTACCGATTGCCTGGACTATACTGTAGTCGCAAACACATTCAATCCTTAACTAGTAACTAAGTAGTTCAAACATGTTAACAAGCATGTTATAAAACACAACTTAAATAGGAAATCCAAACACATACATTTCATAAGTAAGCGATTAAACTAAACAACTGGCATGGAGGAAATCATACACATCCCTAAGGTAGTTGAGAATCCTATCTCAACACCCATATACAGTACAATTCACCAAATACTTACTCATACAAACATTTTATCAAACACTTATATTACACCTATCAACCTACATGACATATGTCGATTTTTAACATGTACTTGGACAAATCCTTCAGACAAGGAGTTGTCACATACACAGTCATCATGTACTTGCATCCCATAGCCACGGTAGGCACAAATCGTGATTTCATATTCATTCAGTCATTTCAACAAACACTTAGACTACACGTATTAACATACATAACGTATGTTGGCCAAAACATGTATTAGGGCAAATTCTTTCACCGAGGAGTTGTTACACATATAACTAGCATATACACACAGTAGTTAATCATGGCAAACACACTTTCATATTTCGTATGTATACAGTATTTTCTACAAATACACAGAATACGTTAAACTCCACAAATTTCATATATAACTGAAACGGAAAACAAACATCGCATTTTGCATGTGAAATAACATCCACATCAGGAATTTATCATTATCCAACATTGAAAGCTTTGAAAACCATAACCTATACGTCTATAGTCCGCACCTTACGCCGGTAAACGCGTAACGGATTCGTTTTAAACATGTAGTCTTTGTCACCGGCATGATGGCAACCTATAGCATGAACTAGGTTAGTTATTTCATCATTTCAACTATTTGAAATCCTAAAACAGATTAGGGTTAGGTTTTCTTACCTAAGAACAGGATCAGTACCGCGGGTAGAGTGATACAGAGTGATGGTAAGGCACGTAGAGTAGCGGGGATCGAATTCCAAGAGTGACTCCAACTCTCTCACACACTTTCTCTTTCTTTCCTTCTCTTTCTCCTCTTCTCTCTTAGGGTTTAGAGAATTCATATGGAGTGAGATAGTGAGGGTTCCAAGCCCTTATATAGGCCTAAAACTGATGGGAATGACCCCAGGGTCAAGGTATACTTAGGTTATGTCCAAAGAACGTTTGTTTCAGCTCAACGAGCACTTCCGGAGCCCCCCTTTCTGCGTGCGATCGGACTTAAGCTCCATGATATTGGATCTAGGTCGAGTTAAGTTTTGGTCCGATCGGATTTACAGATCGACCGTGGCAGACCAGTTTCAATTCAACAGTCACCGAAACTCTATCAAGGCCACAAGTACACTGCCATGTATGGGAAATTTCTCCTGATCCGAGGGTGTATTTGGGTCAGATTCTGACGGTCTGAATCCTTATATTCGGCCCGCAAGCGACAAGTCTCAGATTACTTAAATTTAGATTTTTATTTCTAAAATATCCACGTTTCTCACACACATCACTCCGGGCTTAAGCGAATAGCTTCGGGACACTATCTGGACTTGATTTCCGAGGTGGTTGTCAAGTCCAGCAAGGCGGTCTTAATTATATAATTTTGTAGTAATCAGACTTTCGACGTACGATCCAGGTCCGATACGGAGTTTCGGTGTGCTCCCGAGAGCAACTGGGAATGAGATTGATCCTAGATTTTAGGGTAATGTAGCATCGATGATTCTGCAAGTTTTGGGTCTTACAGTTCGTATTTAAAGTGGTTCAAGCGAATTTCACAGCTAATCTAGTTTAACACTTAGTTAATTTCGTCTAATTTCTAAAGGATTTCGTCCTGAGTGATTTCTGCCTGAGGTGGTACTCAGGTCTGTGTATGGATTTTTCTGGGATGTTACAGGATTAGTGAAGTAGGATTTTTATATAAATCATAAAAACATTCAAAAGTCCTATTCACCCCCCTCTAGGACATATTAGCATATTCCTTCTTCAACTAGTGCGGTCTTCACCGCCATTTCAATATATACTCGACCCATGGCCTGTGGGGGAGGTACATGTCCCCTCTGTTGTTGATGTCTCTGCTACTGCTGTGGCCACTTTGGAGGCCTGTCTAGCTGCCTCTTCTACTGAGGAGGAGGCCTAGGAGCGGGAAGCTGATGTTGTGCTTACTGATGCTGCTGATGCTACTGTGGATGGGGCGGGGGCAACTGCGGTGGCCTCTGCTGCTGCAAGGGAAGAGGCACTCACACCTCTGATGCCTTGACTGCCTGCATCCGTAAGAAACACCAGTATATGGCCAGAAAGAAGGAGGTACTGGCTGCGCTGATGATGAAGCTACTGACTATGCTGTGGGCTACCTAAACTCAGATCGGCCCCTCCTCCTCTGCTGACAGTGCTGTCAGGAGCTGCCGGAAGGTGCCATCCTCTTCTGGTCTCCACCGGAACTCTGATCTCGGGTCCTCTGGGTCATGGTCCAGTCCTCCTCATATACCAACGCACTGTGAACAACCTGATCAAACATCGTCAAGTAATGCCCCACCATGCAACTGTGGAGAGCGGGACGTAAACCGTTCTGGAAACGGCGGGCCTTCCTCTTCTCCTCATTGGCAAGATAGGGAGCAAATCTGGAAAGCGCTATGAAATGGGCCTCATACTGAGACACCGTCATATCACCCTGGACTAGAGTCTCAAACTTCATAACCCACTGATCACGAACATGCTCGGGGAAGAACTTCTGGTCGAAGCAGACCACGAATTCCTCCCAAGTCCAAACAAAATCGGGCCCAGCCATCCTCGATACTAATGACCACCAATGCTGGACCTCGCCCTACAGAAGGAAGGTGGCTAATGGGCCTCGCCCTATAGAAGGAAGGTGGCTAATGGGACTCTCTGCTCACTCGGACACTGCATGGTGTCGAATATCCTCTCCACCTCAGTGCGCCACAACTCGACGGCAGAAGGGTCAGGCTCACCCCTGAACCTCGAGGGATCATGCTGACGAAACTCTTAAAATATCGCGCTCACACGCGGCAAGTCATACTGCTCAGGAACCTCTGCAGCAAGCTGTCGGGTCTGCAACGCAGCAGTGACGGCCCACATCAACTGTTGAAAATGCTTAATCCTGACAGGAACAGTCTGAAAAATAGGAGCGACACTAGCCTCAGGCGAAGGCACGGGTGCAGAAGGAGCCTCCGGAACTAGAATAGCAGGCTCGAGCGGGGCAACAGGTGCCATTGGGGGTGAAATCACAACCTCAGGAGCTGAGTCCTCAATAGCGGGAGCCGGATGCACTCGGGATGATCGGTCGCTGGAGAAAAATGAGATCCACGACCACGGGCACCACGTCCACGGGCGCCTCACTTAGGCGGCATAATCTACACAAGAACAAGGACGACGACGCATAAGATCAGAATATTGCAGGCTCAAACGAAAGGAAGGCTCTCGAGACACTACTTATCCAAAGCTCATATGCAATGTTATCCCAAGTTATTCCGAGATTACTTGTTATGCTCTGATACCAACTCCTGTCACACCCTGGACTCAGTGACCGGACTCACAAGGAACCCGATGACAGTTCGGGCAGCAACAGCCTCCGTAGTACCCCATTCTCGGCTCCTGAGACAGGTACTGTTCCTAGGATCCTACAAGGAGGATTTCTATATCATGAATCTGATTCAATCGAGCATACCCAAGATCATAGCAAGTAAATCTCAGGAATATAACCATAGGAAACACATTACAAAATCCACTAAGAATTAAAACCTTTCAGGAACAAAGGCTTAAAAGGAAATACATAATGAAAGAAGGGAAAGGAAAGGTCTGCAACAGGTCCTCAGCTCGCGCTAATCCAATGCTCCACCGCTACTGCGATGACCTAAGATCTCCTGCACGCATCAATCGTGCATAAGCTTATAAAAATATTAGAGGGTGGTGAAGGTGTGTGACAATGGTGCACAAAATAATATAGGGGAATGCAGAAGGGAACATAAATAATGTCGAAGCTAATAGTCATACCGAGGCTAAGCTACGAATGCAGAAAGCCGTACCAAGGCTATGCAATGAAATACATGAGTGTTGGACACCATGCCAAGGCGATGCAATATAAGGCTTATACAGCCGATGCAATGAAATGCGAAGTAATGCCAGTCCTCATATCCAATCCACATATCAAGTACAGTTCCATCATAAGGAATCCACCGGGGTCAAATACACTATGGGATGATTGCCGCTCTCCAAGACCCGCACAGTCAAACGAGCATAAGAGACCTCACTACCCGCCCATAAACAGCCAATCACCAACGAGGCTCGACGGTAGCGGACCCATTTACAAGCTGGTCAGACTCAGCCTAGCTATGCCCCCTCACTCAGGCGTGTAAGGCCAAACCCCATCTCAACCGACCTCACAAAAGTGGGAGTCGCGGCCTAACAGTATAAGGCACTCGGGCACTCATGATTTCCACTCGGTCTCGACGTTGAGGCATCTCCTTGATACAGTGAAAGTTTAGGGGCTTTCACCCAGGAATATCCTATGCACCCCAAAGGCTCAAGTATCATTTTCGGTGTCCATACATGGCCATCCACAAATAAACCTGTGGAGGGTATGGTCCTGATAAAGCAAGGGCAAATATCCACATGCTATGCAATATCAGATGCATAAATCACACAATCACCCATGCATCAATCCCAATCATCTATCGTGCTCAAGAGGTGAAAACTCCATCCCTCGAGGAGTTACCAACATGTCCTGCACAATGGCATAACCATGGCCAATCATATCTCAACCAAGCATGCATATGAGGCGTATGGGAGTGGGCCATGAAGATGAGTAAGGGTACCGATGAGGTGAATGAGAAGATACACTCTCTACCTACCTAAGAAGGGTTTAGGTACTTAACCAATTTCTCATAAAGGATACAACCTCTAGTGGGGGTCCATTTACCTGGGGCAGCCCACGATACTAATCATTCAAAACTAGGGGCCTAGATAATATAGATGGGCCTAGCAAGAGACTAAGGTAGGCATTCAACCACTCTTAGACACTAATGGGCCTAGCGGGATCCAAATGGGGACTTTCAACCACCATTTCCCCAAGGCATAACCAACCATACATCACATAGCTATGAGGCCCAAGGCCCATATCCAAACCATATGTACATAAGTCCCATATAAGGCATAAGGAATTGGGCTAATACTACCATCAACAATCATGGGCCAAAGAGAGGAATCAAGGCCCAAGGCCCAAGTCCCAATGGCCATATGATCCATGCATTTAGCTGGACTTAGTGGGCAGCCCATGTACACAAATATATGGTCCAAAACAACTTTAAGTTGGGTGGATTGGGCCCCACTACATCAACCCAATAATTAACAATTTAAGTGAACAAGCAAGGGCCCAATACCACCCTTATCTCAGCTCATAAGTCCATCAAAATGGTGGAAGATCAGCCCAACATATGGCTGACTAAGGTGGGACGTTCTAGCCCAATCTGGGCCCACTATGAAGTCCCAAAAATATGGTCTATACTTGGGTCCACAAAAGATCATCAATGGGTGGCCCAAACAAGCATTAATTAAGCCCAAGAAATACTAAATTATGAGGGAACAACGAGTACCCAATACCCTCAATGTGGTGGGCCCCACATCTAATAAAAATTCAGTAATATACATTACATTTAATGCCTATAGCTGGACTTTCAGTCCACCTAATTTCTTGGGCCTATTAAGGCCCAGAAACTTGTCAAAGTGTGAGGAAATTAATCCCATAAGGGCTAGCACTTCTTATAGGGGGCCCCCACCAGATGGAGGAGGGGATTTGTCACTTCAACATAAGTGGGTCTACTAGTGGAACACAGGCCGAGCAGCAACCCAAGGCATGGGCGTCCAAAGAGTAGGACGGTCCAAGGCCATGGACGGCCTGGCCAAATACACATCGAGATGGGCTCCACACGCCCCAATGGTGGGTCACACAGGGGACGTCCACCTAGGGTAGACCCACCCACATGGGCCCCACAAAAACAGAGGGACAGCAAGGGTGGAAAACATACATCATGGTGGGCCTAGGCTAGAGACGGCCAGCATGGCTGGACATCCAGTCATGCTCGTTGGTCCAACTGGTTGGCCCTGAAAGTGCCCTGGTTTGTCAAGTTATGTGAGTGTTGAGTCAGATTGTCTACAGAGCCTGATAGGAAGATCAATTCAAGCGTCTGCCTCAACCGGATGTGTGCAAGCTTGCCACAAGTAAATTTAAAGTCTCACATCCCATATCTCAAAACACTAGGAGAATAAAACCATCAAAAACAAGTTAGAAAAGCATAGGGTTTCTAGGTGAGAAAACTTTTTCAAAATAGGAAAATCTCTAAGTTTTTCTCGCCTTGTCGATTTTATCGAAGCGATTGACCTGCGCTATCGAGTCCTCAATGCTTCATCGATACCATCAAAAAGAGGACCAAATATGTCCAGCAACTTCACAACATATCTGGACGAATTATCGATGTATCGATACACCTATCAATACCATCGATACTCAAATCTCAAGTCCATCGAAAGTGGCTCGATAAGATCGGCAGGCAGATTTTCGGCGCCCCTATTTTTTATTAAAAAAATTGAATTTCTTCGATATATCGATGAACCGCCCGATATGATCTGAAATCAAATATCGATAAGATCGGAAGTCCATCGATGATATCGACCGTGGGCGCGCATTTTCTTTCATCAGATATTTTAAGTGTTTTTAACTTTGATCGGGGGTCATTCGAGGAAATCGATATTCATATGTCGATGATATCGAGGCCGAGTCGATTGCATCGAAACTGGACACAAACTGTCTAGCGAGTTTACTGGTAAATCTATTGGATTTATCAATGCATCGACACTGCCTTCGATATCATCGATATACAAATTCTGATAACATCGGCTGACCCTTGATCATATCCTAAAATCCTGAAATATTTCATGTCAAGTCTCTCTCGTTTTTCAAGTGTCAATTGATCGAACCTACCATCGATGAAATCGGAGTTCGAAATCCGATGATATCGACAGTGGTTTCGATTCATCGACCATCTGGCAAAAGGTTTCAAAAGCATATGTCTTTGAGTTGAAGTCATCGAGCAGACCATCGATGTTATCAAGAGTATACGCTCGATGATATCGAACCTGCTCGATGATATCGAACTCAATCATAAATGTGACCGTTTTATATCCGTTGGAACCTTTTGCCTATATATAGAGGACTTGTCTATTGTTGCTGAGAGAGAGAAAGAAGAGAGAGCTTTTGAGTGTTTAACCTTAGATCATACACCCAAAGCCCTTTCTCTCAAGGAAGTTCATCCTCCAATCCACCCTCATCATTGATATTCAATAGAGTGGATTGGGGAATGAACTTCCGCATTCAAGGATCCTCCAGCTACTACCTTAATGGCAAATCATTAAGCTGGGATGCCTTGAATGCCTAGATGATTGGAACTACTCTATCTTCCTTATAGGAAAACCTTTAGGGAGTAGGATTCCATCATAACCTTGACCCAACCCGAAGCCAAGTATTGGTATATCATCTTATGTTGTGCTTCAAGGGAGCAGAAGACTCTTCGTCAAAAAGGAGGAGGTGATCTTAGGCATTGTGCTAAACGGGACTCATCAACTTATTTGTAAGTATCTAGAGTCCAAGAGGACACTTGTGATCATTCCTTTTTAGGATTGGGTATTAAGTGGTTCTCACCTTTGAAGCCCTCAAGGAGGCCTCCTGTGGGAGTGTGCGTGGTAGGTGCGTCGTTTGGACCCTTGCTCTGCGGAGAGCATAAACATCTGGTTATGAGTGAACCAGTAAAACTTTGGGTTTGAGGTGAACCGTGTAAAAACCTCTGATAGGGTCTTATGGAAGATCCTTGGCCAGTGTGCCTAAAAGTAGGTGCGTCGTGTTGACCCTTGCTCGTGAGAGCATAAACAGTCACCCTCAGTGTAGGTTGTAAAGGTTGAAGGTGAACCTGATTTAAAACCTTAGGTTGAGGTGAACCATTGTGAAACCTCCTTAGTGAAATCCAGTACACTCAAGGGTTGAGTGCAGTTACCGGGAGTGGAGTAGACAAGTAGTCGAACCACTATAAAAATGACTGTGTTTGTGATTGTTCTTCTCTGTGCGTGATTTATGTCAATGCATTCATATTTATATATTTGATCACACCTCACACACATGCACTGTCACATACAACATAAACTAAGTTGCATATTGTTATATCTTGAATAGTTTGAGATTGGATCCTCTACCTGGCTTGGAAGCCAGTAGAGTTACAGTTGAGTAATCCTGATAATTGCATATTCATAGGATTAGTGAGTAGGATTTTTGAATATATCATAAAAACTTAAAAAGTCCTATTCACCCCCCTCTAGGACATATTGGCATATTCCTTCTTCAACTAGTGCGGTCTTCACCGCCATTTCAGGCCCTACAACCATGGCCCCAAAGGCCTCTAAAACATCACAAGGTGGCCCCCAAAATCATGCACAAAAGCCCCAATGGCCCAATTCCTGCTACAAACATGGAGAGGACAGCAAGGTAGAAAAATTCAGCAATGTACATGTTTTTGTCCTAAATTTGGGCAATCCAATAGAGTGGGTCCAAGGCCTCTATAATTCTTGAAATTGAGGGGCAAGGTCCCTCATCATGTCTATAACAAGATGGAACCCAGAAAGATGGTCCACCTTCATCAAAATAATTTATGAATTAAGGTTTTCTTGAGGTTATGTTGCTAGACTGCATAGAAGAAAAATCTGGCAGTCCATCATGTTGGTCCACCCTTTTGGAGTCTCAAATGGGGTCAGTTGGGGCTGAAATTTGGTGTGTTTAATAGGTGGGATATACACCTTCAAGAATCATATATTATATGGTATCAATCACCCTATCAAAAGTCCAAAAATCAGGCCCCAAGATGGCCAAAAAATCTATCCAAACAGTTCTGGACAGCAACATATATCTGATTTAAATAAATTATAAACACTATTTATAAGGGGATTTAATCCCATAAAATTATGGTTTGGTCCAACCTAGTGGGCCCCATAAACTTCCAGACCATCCCCACCATAAAAACACCTTTGCATGTACCCCATTTAGAAGGATTTTGGGGCCACACGTCCAAGGGTAGACTGCCATGGGCATCCTCCCACTTTGGACGGTCTGGATTTTGTTGGTCCACAAGGTGGGCCACACACTCATGATCAGAGATGAATTAACAAGAAAAGAAGAAGAATACGGCCACAAGGGAAGGGTCTCCGCCTCATTGAGGCCCTTCCCTTCATCACACATGCATACACATTTCACTATCATAAGATGTACAAGATCTACATGATCAAAGCTATCTACTTGGGATCTATGGTGGAGATGCAATCTCCACCAAGGATCAAGGGTCTAAATGACCTAAAGATCCCTAATCTAAGGAAGAAAAAGGCATGAAGGGATCCTTGGAGAATGGTCCCTTGCATGCAATGTAGGATGGGCTACAAGCCACATCTATGGAGACTTGGGGCCACCACCATCACTTGATGGGCCCCACAAGCTCCAACATGAGAAGAAAGATGAAGAATAAGAAAGAAACTAAAGAAATATGAAATTTACAATGCATGTACACCCACCTAAGCAATCAAGCTCCAAAGTTAAACCATCTTCATCTACAAGCTCTAAGGAAAGTGGATCTATGGTTGAGATGAGTTGAAGAAGGTGGGATTGGGAGGTATTTGGGGTAGCAAGGGATAGAAATAAGGGGGAGGTGCGACTTTGAAAGATTAGCAAAGGGAGAGGAGAAGGAGAGTTAGAGAGAAATGTGTAACATCCCGGATTTTTTGCCAATTTGGGATTAGATGTCCTTAGGCGATGGGTTGCTCTTAATACCTTATTATTTCGTCAGAACTGAACCCCACAGTCTAAAATCGCTTCTGAACCCATTTCCTTCACAAATCCCACCCTTCACTACCTTGTGCCTTCAATTTTTCAAAGCACTTTCGCCCTAGACTCTAACTTAAACTAGCTAAGTAGTAAAACTTGGATCACTTTATATACAAACTGCAAAGGCCTAAGTACCATCTCTACCAGAAAACAATTAGGATTAAATCCTTTAGAAATTTAACAAAGTTAACTAAGTGCAAACTCGATTAGCCATGAAATCCGTTGGGATCGCTTTAAATACGATCTGCAAGACCCAAAACTTGTAAAACATGTGACTCTAGGTTACCCTAAAGTCTAGAGCCAAACTCATTACCCGTCTGCTCTCGGGACTGAAACGAAACTTCGTATGAGGTCTAGATCGCACATCGGGAGTCCGATTAACACGAATCTAAGGAACTAGGACCGCCCCACTGGGCTTGACAATCATCTCAAAAATCAGCTCCGACCGATGTCCCACGGTCATTTATTTCGATCCGGAGCGAGGGTGTGTGAAAAACACTATTCCTTTGAAAAGAAAATATCTGGAATAGTGATCTGGCACCTTTCGCTTGCGCATCAGTATTAAGCAACCTGACCGTCAGAATCAGACCAAATTACACCCTCGGATTAAGAAAAATTTCAGGAACATTTACATGTACTTGGAATTTCGGATCGTGGCCCACTGACCGTTGAACTGAAAGTGGCCCGCCACGTGCGATCTGGGAATCCGATCGAGTCAAAAACGTAATCCCTCATAGATCCATGTGTGGTGAGCTTAAGTCTGACGTTTGGCTCAAAGAGGGCCACCAGAACACCTCTTTTGAGCTGGAAAAGTGGCGAATATCCTATATTAGCAGTAACCCTTGAACAGGAGTCTATTTCGGTGAAGTTTTAGGCTATAAAAGGACCTTAAACCCTCTCCCATTCCAGCCATACGAATTTGGATTTGAGAGAGGGAAAGAGAGAGAAAGTGGGGGAGAAGTGGGAGAAACTCCCTGCCGTCGTTCCCTGCCACCACACGGGCTGCACCATCTCGTTCTCATCGCTTTTCCGGCGATTCCAGCCCCGTTTCTAGGTAAGAAACCCTAACCCTAACCTGTTTTGGGGTTTAGACTGTTGTAGGTTGTGAAATAGCTAACCTATTTCGTTCTCTAGGTTGCCAAACTGCGGAATACGGAAGCTTAGCAAACCTATCGTCTCCGTTACGATTCTACGACCAAAGGTGAGGACTTTAAGTGTATAGGTTACGTTTTTCAATGCTTTCAATGTCAGATAATGATAGATTCATGATCTGCATGCAATTGCACATGTACAAAGTGCTTTCCGTTTCCTGTTTCGATTAACGTTGCAGAATATGGAATTTCACATACTCTAGATATACGTAGAAATACCATATACGTATTTTTTTTTGGAAAATGTTTGACATGTTTATTTAATGTATGATTATCTAATATATGGATAAAATACTAGTTTGGCGAAAGGAATCGCCAAAATACATGTTCCTTTGTAAATGACAAGTATGTTGAATTTGTGTATTCTAAAAATACCGCGTATATGCAAATTTTGGAAATATAATTGTCATGATTATTTGTTGTATGAATACGGTATACGCGGATAAAATAACCGCTTGGCGAAGGAATAGCCCTAATACGCAATTTGCTAACATACACCATGTATGTTGTAATAGTGTATTCTAAGTATTTGTGGAAATGGCTGAATGAGTATAGAATTCTCATTCGTGCTCGCCATGACTAATTGTCATGGATTCATGATTGATGTATTGGCGATACCCCCTTTGACGAAAGGATTTGCCCTAAGTCACGCCACGGCCAAAATACACTATATATGCTAAAATGTGTGGCCCAAGTGTTTGTGGAAATGACTGAATGAATATGGAACTTGGATTCCTGCTTGCCATGACTATCCGTCGTGGGTGTACGCGTGATATGATTGGGGCAACTCCCTAGTGAAAGGATTTGGCCTAATGCCTATGTGATCGACATATGTCGTGTATGTTGATGTATGTTTGTTCAAGTATAACTTGAAATGTCTGAGTGAGTAGTAGTTAGCAAATTGTAATGTATAAGGGTGTTGAGACATGATTCTCAACCTCTATAAACTATGTGTATGATCTCCTTTGATAGTTGTGTGATTAGGAATTGAACATGTACAAACTCATGCTTGTGTTGTGATTCATAACATGCTCAACTGCTTTATGATTTTAACTATGTGATGCATATGTTTAATCTATATTTACGTTGTATGATCCGTCATGGGTGATGGGGGAGCGGAGCAACGAGTGCGTGCAACAGCTCTGGCAGCCCTAAACGGATAATACCAGACTGATTGTATGATTTGAATCCTGATCTATTACTGCTTTATATCTCTGTAATTGATTGTGTTTGGGGCTATGATTATAGTCTAGGCAATCGGTAACGGGATTGAACTCGTGGCTGAGATTCATTTGCCATGTGGGATGTGTTCGACGAACTCGAGTCGTGCGTTGCCTGTCGGCAGTGGCTAGGCCACACGAAGTTGTTTATGCACTTCATGTCGTGCAGCTCAACGGGCGATCGTGCTAGTCGAGCTCGTCAAGTAATCCGATCTGCCTTATGCATGTTCACCCTGTTTGGACGCTACTGCTTGAACCTAGGGTACCAAACTTACCAGTGAAACCCTTTTTTAACCATGGTACCTCGATCCGCTAAGACGCATGAGCCGGGCATGGTGGTATGGGACACCGTGGTCGAGCTGTCGGCCTACGCTGGGGCCATGTGCCTCCCCGTAGTGACCATTGCGCAACCAACTCGTGAGCCGAATACGGTGGTATGGGACACTGTATTCGAGCTGTCGATACTTCGGCGAGAGCCGAGTACGGTGAGATCTGTGCTCGTGCTGACGGGCGACGAGTCCTCCATGGTATCATCGAGTACACTCCAAGGGTCTGTGATTGGCCACGAGTCTTTCGCAGCAACTAGAGTGTGAGTTGAACCGAGTACGGTGAGACCTGTACTTGAGCTGACGGCTAGTGATTGAGCCGAGTACGGTGAGACCTGTACTCGAGCTGACGGCCAGCAATTGAGCCGCATACGGTGAGATCTGTATCCGCGCTGACGGGTGATGAGCCCTTTGCGATGCCTTCACTACGCTTCTCAAAACATAATATCGTATGAGATTATCTAGGATTGACGACCCTAGAATGGATCATGTTTGGGAATGATACAAGGGAGGTACCTTAGTTTCCTAATACTGCTGTTTGAAATGGACTAATAAAAACTTGGTAATCATGCGCATCATCGCACCGCATGTGCTTTGTAGATGTGGCGCACTGAGGGAGTAAGCATTCGCGAACGTAAGATGATGTCGCTTGAGGGTGGTTTGGCAAGGGCATACAGCATCATGTCATATCATTTTTGCATTTAACAAGAGTAGTTAGAAATGCTTGATTTGTACTGCTTTATCATTACTGCTTGATTGAATTGATAACATGTTAACCTATGCTTTACTGTTCCACTGAGTTGATCACTCACTCCCACGTTACGGGACGGT
The DNA here is from genome assembly GCA_021015155.1 of Magnolia officinalis. Taxonomy (NCBI): domain Eukaryota; kingdom Viridiplantae; phylum Streptophyta; class Magnoliopsida; order Magnoliales; family Magnoliaceae; genus Magnolia; species Magnolia officinalis. Next base: position 65,696,020 of record JAJHSJ010000004.1, read on the forward strand.
GTTGTACACACCAACCAGATTTGTTGAGTTTCAGGTGGTGGCGATGCTTGTGAAGCAGAGCCGGACTACTTCTATGATGATAGGAGGAATTCTCCTATCTGTATCTCTCTGGCAGGTCAATGAAGACCTGATATTGTATTAACGGGGCTATGGTACATGGGATAGGAGGCATTACACTTCCTCACATTTGGTATATTTTAAAACTGCACTTGTATTTATTTAACCTGGAAATCTTATCACACTCTGGAGACTCATCGTAGTTTATATATTTTCTCTATCTATCACAGTCTTCCGCTTGCAAATTTAACTGTCTCTGGAGTATGATATGCTGCTTTGGCTTAATCTCACTCATGTTCAATGCACGAATACAGTCAACATTCAATCATCATTCATTTTGTTGCATAAGTGATGTTCTGGAACTCGGGAGTTGAGTTTATACTCGACCCCCGATTTTCAGGGCGTTACAAAATGAGAGGGAGAGAGTTGTTTGGGAGGTGTAGGAGAGTAATGATTACTCTCTCTACCTAGGTTAGAGAAAAGCATCATTAGGCTAGGGGGTGTAGGTTCATAGGGTGTAGGGTTGTAGGGTTTCTAGAAACCTACACTAGGGGTGACATCATCCATCACATGCACATGGGAAAACGTGTGGGGTGGGGTCCACCATCCACACATCAAGGGTCCATATCGAACGTTGCCCACAACTTGAGATGTACACGTCGGATTCACGCACGGGACGCAGCGTTGGAACGGCAGCGCTGATATGGATGAAATGGCATAGGTTTCAGGTTGATCCGAGTTGGGTATATGTGACCGAACTTGAGGACGACCGCAAACACTATCCGTAGGTCGCGGGTCACTGGAATTCGACTAGTAGGACCGCGTGACCTAAAGAAACGGTGTGTACACTTGGGTTAGGGTCTTACATATTTAGCAGCACTAGGCTTGGCCGAAGAGTTGTGAAGACTTTATTTTATCTTCTTTTTACGTATGTACTCTTTTGAATTACAAAATATATGGATGTATCATGATATTTTTGAAGATGTGTTCCTTGTTCTTTTTCGATTTCATGTAATTTCTTGTGATTTTTGACATATGTTTAATGAAAATATCATCATATGTTGATAGATCTCATTGTCTATAACTTTCTGAATCATAGTTTATTCTAAGCATACTTATTGATGCAATCGTCCAGTATACTTTTGAAATAGCATTAAAAATAAAATAAACATAAAATCAAATAAAATAATAGGTCACTATACTTGTTAGTATGGGGTTCCTGTATGATTCTGTTTTGACTGGCGAAGCTAAATTTCAATTTAGTTAAATAGCCACACACACCGTTTAAGCTGTTGAGTAGTGGAGCGACATAGTTTTAGCTCTTGAGTTTATTGGAGCGGCATAGTTTTTTTTAGACTCATTAGCTTATTGGAGTCAGGTCTCACATAATGGTCTCTATAACTCTCTAGAGTTCACTGGACTTCTCACAACCTCTATTGAGTTCACAAACCGCGATCCATCAGAGGGGCCCAGTGAAGCTACCGGGGCCGTGAACTCGGTTGGATTAACGCACGGGGTTGGCCGCAGTAACTCTCTAGAGTTCACAGGACTCACAAGGCTACCTTTGGGGTACCAAATCTAAGGCCATCAATCCATCAATGAGTAAGTTTAAGCCCTTCCTCATGAGTTAGTACTGAAATCAAGTCAGAGATCTGAGGGGTCTTACGCATGATTGGCCTATCTATGGACATGGCCAAAAAGCTCACACTGTGGCCTACGTTTTCTTCGTCTACAAGGTTGCACTCATTCACAGGAGGGCAGTTTCATCTGTTCCCCATGACGTTGTCTGAAAGCTATACAGACGGCATTGGTGTTACGTGTGACTGGCCATTTTTTAAGGACTTTTTGGCCTTTTAGGGCTTTTAGTCATTGGCTCCGTCCGCTGCCCGCATGGGTATGTATATGATGGCCTTCACGGGTTTTTTATGGCCACTGGCTTTTCACTGCTGCCCGAATGGCGATTTTGATAGGTCTTATGCGTAGTTGGCCATTTTTTATGGCTTGGCTTGGCTGCCTTATTTGATGATGATAAGTGGCCATCATTGTCTTCAATATATGCATTGATTGATATATCACCGTTGTTGATAATGCTGATAACGTCTTTAATAATAATATATCGGCTTGGTGATGATGACAGCAATGGCTAATCTTTTTATAATTACCGATGTTGTAATCTTGGTATGCATGCTTGGAATTCTTTCTCTTATTCAATTGTCTAAAGAAGAATACATGACTTGCTCTTGCCCCCTTTTGATATAGAAGCATTATTCTTCATAATCTTCTAGATCAAAATTATGACTATCATCAGGGACGATATTTCTTGATAAAGAGGGCATTGACTGTATACTGAAACCTGTCCATCTTGGTCCACGACCCTGTATGCTCCATTGGAATATACTTCTTTTATGATGTACGGTCCATCCCATTTAGGTTCAAACTTGCCCCCTGTCTTACGGGTGACCACTACCGGTCTTTTCAGCATTAACACCATATCTCCTTTCTTGAAAGAGCGGTATTTGACTCGTTTATCATAGGTAGCCGATATTCTTGCCTGTAAGCACTGCTGAGCTGTCAGGTGCTTCTCGTCGAGCAGGTCCAGTTCTTTCAACCTTATCTTTGCATTTTCATCATCTATAATTGACTGATGCAATGCTATTCTAAGTGACGCGACCTGTGTTTTGATTGGGATGACCGCCTCTAAGTCGTACACCAATGAATATAGTGTCGCTCTTGTTGTTGTTCAGTGGGTAGTCCTGTACGCCCATAGTGCTTCTTGCAACCTTTCGTACTAGTCTCGCTTATTTCCAGTTATCATCTTCTTCAGTATTTTCACAATCGTTTTGTTAAAAACCTCTACTAATCCATTTGTCGGTGGATAGTCAGGCGTTGAAAATGAATGATGAATACTAAACTTTTGACATAATTTTTCCATGCCTATATTCTTAAAGTGGGTACCATTATCAGTAACAATTTTCTTCGGGATGCCGTGGCGATATATTATCGCGTGTCGAATGAAATTGACCACATCTTTCTCTTTGACATTGTGAAACGCGATCGCTTCTGTCCACTTCGAGAAGTAGTCTGTTGCTGCTAGAATATATTATTTTCCTTTAAATGAAGGTGGATTTATGGACCCAACGACATCGAGTCCCTAAGCGGCGAAGGGCGAAGAAGCGACCATCTGATGAAGATCTTCGGGGAGAATATGTATGACATCTCCGTGGATCTGGCACTCATGGCATCATTTTGCGTAATCTATTACATCTTTGAACATTATAGGCCAGTAATATCCCATTAGATGTATCCAATGAAATAAATTTCAACCAGCCTGATGTGCCCCACATTCTCTAGAGTGAGCTTCTTGTAACATTTGACTTGCTTTTTGTTCATCAAGACAACGCAACGGCATCCCATTGTAAGATTTCCTATACAACACCTCGCTACATATGATAAATTTGCTTGCTCTCTACTTGATTTGTTGCCTTTGTGTTGGATCTTCTGGTAAGATATCATATATGAGATAATCTATGAAAGACTGGCGCCAATCATTTGTTATACTTCCAAGCACGATATAGGGAGTGCCTCTACGACTTCATTAATAACTTTTGAAGAGGGTAAGAATCTCCTTTCCTCTATAGTTACTTGGAGTGGACTTCGGTTCAGGCAGGACAGGGCTGCTACTAGACTAGCTGGAGCGTCTGCCTTTGCATTTTCAGACCGCGATACATGCTTGATTTCTACATGGCAGAATTGCTCCAGTAACTGTTGTGTTTTTCAACAATACAGCAAAAGTTCTTGCTTTCTTATTTCAAACTCAATCGTTAGTTGACTTATAATCAGTTTGAAATCTTTAAAAATTTACAGCGTCTTTATCTTCATTTCTTGGGCGATTTCTGTTCTGATGATGAGGGCTCGATATTCAGCTTCATTGTTCGTGCACGCGGTACCCAATGTAAAAGAATAGGGCAATAAATCACCCTGAGGAGTGATTAATATAACTCCTGCCCCCGCTCTTGATGCTCGAGAAGCGCCATCGAAATACATCTGCCATGGATCTTGTGACTCAATCATCATTACTTGCTTATCGGGAAAATCATCGTTAATGGTCTCACTTTTCGTTATGGGATGTGCTGCTAAGAAATCTGTCATTGCTTGTCCCTTCACTGCTTTCGCTGGCTCGTAGGTAATTATATATTCCAAAAGTAACAGCATCCATTTGGCCAACCTTCCCAATAACATCGGCCTCGTTATTAAAAACTTTATCGGATATGCCCTTGAGGTCAAAATTATATCGTGGGAAAGGCAATAATGTCTCAATTTCTGTACTACAAATATCAGCGCCAGACATTGTTTCTCGATCGAGGAGTAACTGCATTCTGCGCCTATCAGAGTTCGACTTAGATAGTAAAGAGTTGTTTCTTTTCCATCTTCATTTACCTGTGCTAACAAGGCTCCCAACGAATTTTCGACTGCAGATATGTACAAGATAAGTGGCTTACCCTTTATAGGAGCTGTCAATACTGGAGGCTGTCTCAGCAGTTCCTTTATCGAATCGAACGCATTCTGACAAGCCTTGTCCCATACGAACTTTGTTCCTTTCTTCATCAAATGAGAAAACAACTAACATCTCCCTGCTATATTTGAAATAAAATGACGAATATACGCCTGTTTTCCTTGTAAGCTCTTCATTTCCTTCAATGTTTTCGGAGGGGGCATATCTTGGATGGCCTTGACTTTCCCTGGGTCAATCTTGATACCCCTATGCCTGATGACAAAGACAATAATTTTTCCTAACAACACTCCAAAAGCACATTTAGTTGGATTCATCTTTAGCTGTATCTTTCTGAGCCTTCGGAAGATTGACGCCAAATGCTCGCGATGTTCCTGATGATTACTTGACCTAACCACCAGGTCATCTACATAACATTCAACATATTTGTGCATCATATCTTGAAAGATACTTTGCATTGCCCATTGGTATGTTGCCCCAGCATTCCTGGGACTAAACGACATGACCTTGTAGTAGTAAATCCCTAACGAGGTTTTGAACGTTGTTGCTTCTTCATCTTCAGGAGCCATCCTAATTTGATTATAACCAGCATAGCCATCCATGAAAGACATGACAGCATATTGTGTCCTACTGTCAATCAGCAGTTCCGTTATCGGGAGAGGAAAGTCGTCCTTTGGGCAAGCCTCATTCAGGTCCATGAAATCTACGCACACCCTAATTTGTCCATTTTTCTTCTTTACTGGGACAATGTACGATATCTACTTAGGACACTTGACCTCTCTGATAAACCTGACTTTTATCAGCTTGCTCACTTCTTCTTCTATTAGGGGAACCAAGTTCGGGTGAAATCGGCTTTGCACTTGTTTAATCGGCCTTTTATCCTTAGAAATATTTAATTGATGCATAGCCACTGAGGGCTCCAAACCCAGCATTTCCGCATATGTCCAGGCGAAGACATCTTTATTTTCTTTCACCAGTCGGACATATTCTTCGGCTTCTTGCTCAAGAAGACCAGCGCTTATGAATGTATTTCTTGGTTCTTCTTTTGTGCCCAAATTTACTTCTCGTAAACTATCGATTGTCGTCTACCCCTCGTCTTCCATCTGCTTTGGAGCTGTCTCAGGATGTTTGACTATTTCGGGATCTGTCTCTGATAGCTAATCGACCGTGACCATATTCACTGAAGACTCTGCCCCCAACCATTGAAATTTTCCCTGTTTCTTCTGACTGACTCTGATAGGGATCTGAATTCTTTTTCCATGATTTAAATCGGTCAGTTCTTCATCATCAAAACCCATCCTTTTCATCATTCTTCTGCTTATCGGACTGTATTTCTTGAGATCATGAGACGTCGTCTTTCCGTGATATACATTATTCTCAGCTCCTTCTATCTTTACTTTCGAAGAGGCGTAAAATTCAATCAGCTCCAGATATTTTGCACTGGCTTCAACATGAAACCTTTTCAGAACAGCCGGGAACGGCTTGTTTCTTTTAGCATATGGCAATGGTACTGTATAATTTGAATACAGGATTTTTAACTGTTCAGGCGATAGTAATGTCAATGATGGTTGTCTTGTATGTCTCAGATGTTTCAACACAAAATAGAATTTCTTCTTTCTTTCTGAAATTCCAGACGGCCCTGCCTTTTCGGATTCCCCTTTTATTGCTTTTGCATGAGTATTTTTCAAGGCTTTGTTCTCATCATTCTTTTCCTCTTTTCCTCTGGCAAATCTGTCGTAATAACTGGCATCTACGAAGAAAGCTTTGGCCTCTGTATACAATCTTGTATCGGCGATTACCTTATGTTGTACTCCATCCTTACAGTATTTGAAACACTGGTGTAAGGTAGAGGAGATAATTCCATATTGATGCATCCATGGCCTTCCCAAGAGAAGATTATAAGTCGTCATTGCATTAATGACATGACAGACAACATTAGCAACCAATTCTCCTATTTCTAAGGTTACTATAATTTTATCGAGTGCGCACTGCCCATCTTAATTAAAGCCCTGTATCATCATTCCACTAGGGTACAGATCAGAATGATAATACCCCAATTTGTTCAACATTGTCAGCGGTTGCAGATTTACCGCAGACCTGTTATCGAGCATAATCTGTTTTCTTCCTTGCCACAAATATGACCCACTATCATCAGTGCTCTATTATGCCCTGTGTCGCAGGTCAGATCATCATCAAAGAAGGAAACCACTGGCATACAATCCTGTTATTTTCTGCGCTCTTCATTTTCCATCTCAACGATCAACGTTTCTCTGACGTCGTGATCGGATAGTGCTTGAATCAGACTTTGTCAAAAATCTTTTGACAGCTTTAGTGCTTCATAAACACTTAACCGAGCCGGTATACCTTTTAAATGACTTATTACATCATAAGTCACTTTCATCTCCTCATTCTTCTCTTCTCTTTTGTCATCATCACGCTTATCTTTAACGACTTCTTTTCTTGTGGCATCAACTTTCTACTTCGGGGGACTTGCCATTCTTCTCCTTGACCATAGCGTGACCACTGCAATCTTGCCTGTCATTTCATGTTTTTCTTTCCTTGTTCTTTCATAAGTATTTCCTTGGGCTGTCAATACATTTACTATAGCCTTTGTATTTCTTTTTCTTTCTTTCCCGATCACTATTTCACCTCTATCTATCATCCTTTGTATTATTGATTTTATTATGTAACAATTTTCTGTTGGGTGCCCTACCTGACGATGATATCGGTAAAAATCCTTTTCTCTTGTTCTTGTTGCATCTTCAGGGCATTTAGGTGGAGGCAGCTCTATCGTACCGGCTTTTAGTAGCTAGTTCATCATGGGAACCACATCTTCTTTATCGAACACAAATCCATCATGGGAGCTAAGCGATCTGAATTTTTTTGCATCAAATCTTGATTCGAATCTGTTTTTGGGATGGGTCGATTCTTCTTTTCGCCCTGTCCTTTTCTCCCCTGCCTCTCTCTCTCTCTCTCTTTCTCTTGTACTTTGGCTCCTTTTCTCTTCCTCCATTGTATTCACGATCATTCTGTTGGGTCCTCTCCTTGCGGCCTCCTGATTGAATGCTAGCATTTTCTGAGTCATCAATTCTAAAGCATGGGCTTTAGTTGCTAAGTCGCGGAAAGTCTTAATATCTGCGCTGGTGAGCCCAAATGCGATTCCTGTTTCCATGGAGTTCAGGCACATCTTAACCTGTTCTTTTTCTTCCGGCAACTGTCTGCAGGAGGCCCCCAATGTCTTCCACCTGTCTATGAATTTTTCTACAGGCTCTCCTTCTCTCTGTCGTACTGAAGCCACTTCTGTAATACTGACATCGCGATCGGACGAAAAGAAATTTGACATGAAAGCATCCTGCATTTGCTCCCAAGTGTGCATCGATCCCGGAGCTAAATTGGAATACCAATGGAACGCTTTGTGTGTCAAGGATGAGCCAAACAATCGGAGGCAATATTGGGGTACGGTGGAGAAATTCCCCATACTGGTGATGAAGTGCATCAAATGCTCTTCTGGCGATCCATCTCTGTTAAATTTTTGAAAATCTGGCTGTTTGAAATTTACAGGGAAAGGAACGTCTTCTACCTCTCTCGGGTAAGGTGTCCGATATCTGAACCTACTGACATTTTCACGTTCTCTCTCTGTTCTGATAGCTTCTTCCACGATTTATCACATCTCTTCTTGCGTTATCGCCCTTGCTGCAAGAGCAGACCCGAGTGATCCTGGTCATGGGGGTAGCGAGCCTTCGGGCCATGGTTCTTGTCCATTCATATTACCCATCATTGGAGGTGCTGTTATCTAAGTCACATTATGCACGAGGGTTGCCAAAGCTTCCCAGATATTTCCGCATTCTTCCATCAGTATTCTTTGCACTTGTGCCATCTCAGTCATACGATCCTCAGCAGTCGACGGAGGTCCCTGACTTGTCCTGGCCATATGTACAGCTGCTTCTCTACTTCCGGATGAAGCTGTAGTTGGGGTGGAGTATGAATATATCGAGGTGATGGGACTTACGGAAAGAGGGGTTTCGTTAGACTTCCCACTGCTTCCGTAGTAATCGGGAGATCGGAGCGATACTAAAGCCAGTAAGCCTATAAGTAGCATCTTGCCCTTCTACTCTCTTATCAGTCAACCTTCTACAGTAGATAGAGCTAGAAAATCATATGTTGTGAGGGGAGGAGCGGATTTCGTTAGGTATAACGCGGGAGGAGCTAGTTCAAGATTTTTCTTAGCTGCGTTTCATGTTACTGGTCCCCTGATTCTTCGTACAGGCGAGTTTATTATGGCTATTACTGCGTTTCGAGCTCTTATCTTTCTAAACATAACAACAGTTCAATCTTGATCGTTATTTTGTGTCGTAGGCAAAGCAGATATGACTCCAGCCATTGCCGAAGGTTTATCATCTTTTCTTGCTGGAGATTGATCTCTGCGATCCAACAACGTACTTGCTGCGTATTCCACTATGAATTCGGTTGCGGTGAAGTAAAAGTTCAGTTTCTTCATTAAGCTTGCCATTGATTATGAATTGCAGTCTTATCGTCTTCTTACCTTCAAGATAAAAAATGAAGCTTTAATTAGTATTCAAATGATCTGATATTCTATCTGAGAGATGAAGGGGAGAATGTTCCCACTGAGAGTCACCATTTTGGCGTCAGAAAGACGCTAAACTACGACAAAAGTCTTGTAACCTTCTCAATGTTAATATTAAATAAGATAATATCCCCAGTGGAGTCGCCATTTTGTTTCGAACAAAAAACAAATGCATTTCAATTTGTGAGATTATCTTATTCAAACATAACAGAGAGAGTATATCAAGAACAATCATCGTATTATTAATATTGAGTTCATTTACATCCTCTGATATTCCTTGATTTCAAGATAGATTATTTAGAGTACGATAAATTGATAGAATTTAAATAATTGATCAGAATATCAAATCCGGCAGCATTTCGTCTTGTGTTTCGGTCATCTCTTTAAGAGGAATATTGTGTGGATTCGATCGTCTGATTTTCCTTTTTGATGCTTGTATAGAAGGAAAACTGGAGCTTGAACAATTGGACAGCATCTTGGCCCCTTTATCATTACGGTCTATATGACAGTTTGGTTGCACGAACCCGCGCAACCAGTTACGCGGCCCCGCGCAAACCCTATCTTCCTTCAACTCCTACCTTCAATCTTCTCTAGTGCTCTGCTTTTCTTCCCAAAAACTTCCATTACCCCAAAATGAGAGGGAGAGGGGGTATATATAGCCCTTCACATGTGCGAACCCTCGATCCATGTGCCATGGGCCCCACTTTTCACAACATTCCACAACTTATGAACAACCCTTCCGAAATCCATGGCGCGAACTGCGATCCTACGCAACTGATATAGTTTGCGCGGTCTCGCGCAACTACTACAATCTCTGCACTCTCTTTTTCTTCTTTTTGTATTTCCTTGTCTTTTGATCTTCTATATCTCTATTCCTCTCTCTTTTCTTCATTTGTCATGCCCCAAACTCAGAAACCGTGCTCACAAAATTCCCAATCGCCGAATCCGGCGCCGACAACCTCCGTAGTACCACATTCTCGGCTCCTAACACCCATACGCCAGATTCTGATCCTAAGATCCTACAAGGAGGATTTTCAGTATGAGTTTTTTTCATATAATGGAGCATAACCACAAGCATAACCAAGTCACAAAACAACATCACCACATATCCACTATATCAAAAACTTTAAGTATAATGCGGAAAGAGAAATACAATATAATGAAAGTATCAGAAACTCCAGAAGCTCGGCTGCACGGTCCAAGCTCAACGCTGCTGCAACCTAACGCCACCTGCACACATCTATCGTACATAAGCTTATAGAAAGCTTAGAGGGTGGTGAAAGTGTGTGTAAGGCGAGTGTCAACTGTACAATATCAGAGTAATGCGAAAATATGTGGTAAGTCCATGAATGCTATTAGCTATACCAAAGCTATATGATGCAAGGCATGATGTTATCGGCCATACCAAGGCCATGCGATGCGAGGCCTATGTAGCCAAATGTCATATGCGAGATGCAATACAAGCATGTCAGTACTCATCAAGTACACGTATCAATACATTTCCTCTCTGGATATCACCGGGGTCTAATACACCTCACACTGACTGCCTCCTCCCTAGCTGCACAGTCAACCAAGTGGAAGAGACCACATTATCCGCCTGACCAGTAGTCTGCCAACACCTACCCGGCTCGTCGATAGCGGACACATTTGTGAGCTGGTCAAACTCAGCCTAGCTTATAGCCCCCTCACTCGGGCGGATAAGGCCACACCCCCTTCTAACCGACCACAACACAGTGGGAGACGCGGCCTACTGGTATTCGGCACTCGGGCGCTCATGTATCCACTCGATCTAGACGTTGGAGCAACTCCTGGTACCAAAAAGGTTCTGGGATTTTCACCCAAGGACATCCCAAGTGCCCACAATGCTAGAACCAATATTTCCGATATCCGATACGAACATCCACGATGTGCCTATGGAGGCCACGGCCTTGATGTCTCTAGGGCGTGCAATGATCAAGTTACACATATGCGAGATGCATGATTCACACCGTACAAACATGCAGCAATCTCGTACGCGCTCATGTCAGGCACTCCGTCTCATATGGAATCCCGTAATGTCTCAGCCTAACGGCTTATGCTATGATCAAACATTCCTCATATCAAGCATACACATGATGCATATGGGCATAAATCATGGAGTTATACTAAGCATTTTATAAAGTAATGAACTATCCTTACAATGCAGATGGGCCTAGACGGCCTACACACAATGAGTATGGGCCTATCAATGGGCCCTAGGGAGAGTCACAATGTGGACATTTAACCAACATTGTACTTACAATGTGGACATCAAACCAACATTGCTCCCAAGGCACGGTCCGCCATAAATATCATTACACAAACCATGGGGACTCACACATTGCAATGAACCTATATACATCTCATTGGGCCTCGACCCATAGTCCTCAGATACATCAAATGGGCCACCTCATATGCGCCTTATATCAATCAAGTGGGCTGCATCAATGGGCCTTATGTACATTGCAATGGGCCATATCCCATAGGCCTTTGAAAACATCACAATGGTCTCGTAACATGGGTCTCATATATATCAAAGTGGGCCTCGACAACGGGCCACAAATACATCGAATGGGCATAATCACATGGGCCTTTTGTATATCAAGTGGGCCACACCATGGGCCACAAAGACATTAAGAAGGGCCCACATTACATGGACCTTATGTATATCAGATGGGTCACACCAATTGGGCCCCATACGTACATTAAATGGGTCACAACCAAATAAGTGGTGATAATGATTTCCACCATTGAAATCCCAAGGCCCACGATAACATTTATTCCCCATCCAATCTGATCATAAGGTCACAATGACCTGAAAGGGGAAAAGCAAATATCATATTGGTCCAAAATGGGTGGCCCAAGGGTTTTAATGGTGGACGTTCAAACCCACTACTTTCTATAATGTGGCCCACCTAATCCTAGATCTGTCTTACTCTTGGTCTCAATCCCTAAAATAAGCTTTCAAAATGGTTGGGCAGATTGGATGCAACACATGCATCAAGGGTGGGGTCCACTGAACTATGGATCTGACTCATTCTTTAGCTCATGCCCAAAAATGAGCTTTAGAAATGGATGGACAGATTGGATGCAACACATGCATCATGGTGGGGGTCCACGAAGGCCCACCATCAGGTATATGTATATGAATAATATAATTTATATAATATATATATACAATATTATATATACTATAATATTTTATATATATATATATATATATATATATATATATATATATATATATATATATATATATACACACACACACACACACACATGCACACACACGCACACACACGCATGCACCACACACACGCCTGCACACACACACACACCCACCGTCCCCTGGACGGTGGGGATATAACAAATACATCACCGTGGGCTCCACCGTCCGCCTGGACGGTGGAATGAAACACATACCTCGCTGTGGGTCCCACGTGGGGCCCATCATAACGTTTATTTGTCATCCAATCCGTTGGTAAGGTTACACAGACCCATATGAAGGGGAAAAACAAATTTCATATCAATCCAAGACTTTTAGGACACCCAAAAGGGATTTCAATGGCAGAAGTTTAATCACACTGTTGCCTGCCGTGTGGGCCATCTGAGCTTCTTATAGGGCTAATTTTTGAGGGGCCCACTACCCTAAGGGGCGTCATCAAAATGCATGGTGTTGATGTTCACAAACATCACAGTGGGGCCCACAGCTGGGACCCCTGCCTCTAGCGTCAAACGCAGCAGGAGGCTGCTACACGTCCTCTAGACGTCAGCGCACCTGCTGCTTCTATATAATTTTTTTTAAAAGAAAAAGGGTGTTTCTGAGGTTTTTCCAGTGTGGGGCCCACATCTTGTGAGTCCGACCCAACCATTGGTCGTTATGGCTCAAGACAAGCCAAATGAGCCCAGTATGCGATGTGTTTCGGCGCATAGAAATATCAGATGACTTTTTAACGGTGAAAACCGTCGTTTTTTATACTATGGCCCACTAGATACTCGGATCAGATTCATTTTTCGGCTCAACGGATAAAATGATCCGGTGAATGGAATGGACGGCGTGGACTAACAACATGCATCAAGGCGGGGCCTACACAAGCGGCCCACCCAAATAGCCTTGAACCAAGGCTAATATTTGGGTTTTCCATTCAACGTCCAGCGTCCAGGGACGCTGGACGCCTGTGTATTTCAGGTGGGCTGCCCACGTGGGCCACCAAGTGATGGATGGGGTGGACAAAACACTTATAAAGTAGGCCCCACCTATAGATGACTGGATAAAATACATGTGTAAGACCCGTATCCTAGTCCGTACTGTTCCGAAGGCTTCCGCGATCCTTCCGGTCGAATTCCGGCAATCCTCGACCTAAAGCCAACGTTGCGCACGATCCTAAGACGAGACTTGCATGCCAAAGTCGGCTCGACCCGAAACCTATACCTTGGCGACCGCGCCGTCGCCGCGGTTCCAACGCCGCGACTCACGCACCGACCCGATACCCAGGGTAGAAAATGTCGGGCCTCGTTCAGTTCGAGGAAAACGCCGCGCATTGCAAATCCAATGTCCCATCAATCACATCAATCCATCAATCAAAGTCAAGTACAAGTAACCCATATCCTAACCTTACCTCTCTCTTACACAAGTACCATAAAGTCAACAAGCACCTTACCCTCATGTCACTCCACCATCACTTCTCTCCCATCCATCACTCCATCCCATCTTCTCTCTCTTACTTCTCCCTTCTCTTCCAAGCAACCAAAAGAAGAACCCAACGTCCAAGCTTCCCAAGCTCCATGAGAGAGTTAGGTGTGGCCCACCTTCTTACCATCCAATCCCACCCTCCAAAGACCATCTCCACCGTTGAAAGGCATCCCTCGGAGCTCTAGGATGCGTTGATGGAAAGAGCCCAAGAAGATCAAAGGTGGGTGCTCACTATCTCATTTTTTTTCTTTGATTTAGGACCCACATGGTGGGACCCACATGATGTATGGATTGTATCTTGTATGGAGGAGCTCATAGTGGTGGAGATCTTCCCACCTCATTTGATCTCCCTTTTTTTTTCGCTCTCTCTCTTGTGATGGGGGTGGCCCACTTGATCCATGTCGTGCAGCCTCGTGGACCCACCTGATGAAAGTGATTCATCCAGCTGTCCAGCTGGGACGGTGGAGCCCACCGTTATGTATGTGATTTACATCCAACCCATCCAACTGGACGTTGGACTCCAGCAATTTAATAATCATAATAAAAATAATACATTGCATTATATTATATTACATGGTGGGCCACACGTGGGACCCACCTTGCTGACGGAATGGCTGGTATATTTACACAACTATATAGGTGTTGTACTGATGTTAGCAAGTACTGCATGTCTCAGTACAGCAGCTATGATCATGAGAATCCCAACCGTTCATCCAAAGGGGACCACCGTACCTAGTAATTGTATGACATCACCAAGTTCTGTGGGCCCCACCGTAGGCAGGCGTTAGATCATGGCCGTCCAATCTTGGGACGTCCAGCAGCAGTTGCTGCTGGACCGTTTAAAGGCGAGAACGGTGAGTCCTACACCATTTAAAGTATGTATTTCATCCATGCCTTCAGACGCGTGGGTCCCACCTGCAATGACGTCACCAAGTTCTGTGGGGCCTGCGTGATGGTGTGGGCCATCTGATGCCCATCCAGACCGTCCAGGTCATGTGGGATGTGGATCCCACATGGGGTAAGCATTTCATCCAGGCCGTCCATCCGCTGGAAGGCCAGCAGCCCACCCTGCGGCTGTGGTTGCTGCTGACGTCAGGAGTTATTTGGGCCCACATGATATACGTGTTTCTCCACCATCCATCCATCCCAGCGTTGTATGCTGGAGAGTCCAACCATGATGTACGTACTCCTCTTGCCGTCCACATGGCCCACGTGGCATGTGTTGCATCCCACCGTCCATCTGTTGTTGGACGAGCAGCAGCAGCTGCTGCTTTACAATGCCGACAAGTTCCGTGGATCTGTATGAGGTATGTGTTATATATTGTACACCGTCCGTGTGGGACCCACTCCACACGTGCTGCACGTGTAGAGGTGGGGCCCACTAAATGTATGCGTTCCATCCATGCAGTCCACCATCCAGATGTGGACGGTGGGACCTATACAATATGTCTGTTTTTTCACACCGTCCACCCACCTTTCAGTACATATTAAATAATAATAATAATAATAATAATATATTATTATATATAAGTGGTGGGCCACGTGTACGTGGGACCCACCTCTCGGATGTGTGAGATCCAGCCGTCCACTGCTGTGTGGCTCCCACTATGATGTATGACTTATCTACACCGTCTAGCAGGACTGGATGGTGGGTACCCACCATGAAAAATGTGTTTTATTCCTAGCCGTCTACTGTCTAGACGGTGGTCCAGCAGGCCACATCAGCAGCAACAGCTGTTGCATCGACGCCAGCCAGTTCTATGGGTCCTATATGATGTATGTGTTAATCCAAACCGCACATCTGCTTGGACAGCAGCTGTGTGGGCCTGATCATGCGGTAAGTGTTAATCCAAACCGTCCACCCACCTTGGATGCATGAATTGTATAGCCACGTCGTCCATCTGTTTTGTTGGGGCCCACCTTGATGAGGAGTTGTATAATCGTATCGTCCAGTCCAGTCCGCTGGACGTGGACTCCACCTTGATGCAAGTGTTGTATTCACAGTCTGTCCATTTTGATGGGCATGTGGTCCACCTTGATGTATAATTTCATCCACACCGTCAGGGATGGGAGACCACCTTAATGTACGTTCCTATCCATATCGTCCATGGGACGTGAACCCCCACACAGTGTATGTTTTATCCACACCGTCCATGGGACGTGTGACCCACCCCTGATGTATTTATTCTATATCCACGCGGTCTATCAGGTGGACCATATTGCAACCAGTGAGGGATTGAACGTCTACCATTGAAACCCGTTTTGGGAGTGCAGAAGTTTTGGATCAATATGATATTTGTTTTGTTATTCAGGTCTTTATGACCGTATGAATAGGTTGGATAGAAAATAATGTAAATAATGTTATGGTGGGCCCTACCTTGATGGCACATGTGGCCTGCCTTGTATGTTTGTATTGTATATCTACGCCGCCTATTGATGCAGCCCGCTTGATGTATAAGGGGCCCATTGGTGTGGCCCATTGATGCGGCCCACCTGTTATGTATTTGAGGCCCGTGTGACGAAGCCCATATGATGTATTTGAGGCCCAGGTGTAGGGCCCACCTGTTGTGTATCCAAGGCCCATGGGCGAGGCTCAATGTGAGGTATTCGAGGCCCGTGGGCGAGGCCCATTGTGACGTATTCGTGGCCTATGGGCAAGGCCCATTGTGATGTATTTGAGGCCCATGGTTGAGGTCCAGTGCGATGTATGTATGGCCCATTAAGTTGTGTATGAATTCCTTGTATGGGCCACTCCTTGGGAGCAATGTTGGTTGAATGGCCACGTTGTTGGACAATGATGGTTTAATGTCCACATTGTGACATTCCCTTAGTCCTTGTTAGGCCCACTCTCATCATCCTCTTAGTGGGTTAACCCAAATAAGTGGGCCCTATTCGTCATAGACGGATGGCTCCGTGTTATCGGATTTGATATAACCACGGTCGAGTGTTGATCTTTATGTCATAGTTGATCTGTTGATTGTCTATGGGCCACGTTTTGTTTACCTGCCGATTAGCGATCGAGGTTGACTATCATGACCAATTGCTGATTTTCGATTTACGTGACCGAATTGTCGATTTCGATTGACGTGACCGGTTTGCCGATTGACCGATTACCGATCGAGGTCGATTATCGTGACCGATTATCGATCGTGGCCGATTGTCAATTGACGTGGCTGATTGCCGATTCTGATTGTCGTGGCCGATTGCCGATTCCGATTATCGTGACCGATTATGGATCGAGGCCGATTATTATGACCGATTACCAATCGTGGCCGATTATCGATTGACGTGGCTGATTGCTGACTCTGCTTGTCGTGGCCGATTGACCGATTGCCGATCGAGGCCAATTACCGATCGTGGCCGATTATCGATTAACGTGGCCGATTGTTGATTCTACTTATCGATCGAGGCAGATTGTTGATGCCAGTTATTGATACTGATTATGAGTATATGATAACATAACATCATGATACACGCCCATATGCATCATCTGCATGTTTGTTATGAGATGTGGTTGATCATTGCATATATCATTGAGTGTGTTGTTATGAGACTCCCTGATAGGCGGAGGTTATTTCACATGAGCGCACGGTATGCACAGGATTGATACATGTCTGGATTGTATGACTCATGCATCTTGCATTGTGATTTTTATACGCCCTAGCGACATCAGGGTTGTAGCCTCCACAGGCATATCGTGGATGACCAGAGGGGACACCGAAAATATTTGGCTCTAGCATACGGGCGCCATAGATGTCCCTGGGTGAAATTCCCTAAACCTCCGTGGCCAGGAGACACCCCAACGTCGAGACCGAGTGGATACATGAGCGCCCAAGTGCCGAATACCAGGAGGTCGCGTCTCCCACTGTGTCGTGGTCGGTTGGGAGGGGGTGTGGCCTTACCCGCCCGAGCGTAGGGGGCATTGCTAGGCTGAGTCTGACCAGCTTGAGGAATGGGTCCGCTATCGACGTGCTGGATAGGTATTGGCAGACTATTGGCCAAGCGGATAGTGAGGTTTCTTACGCTCACTTGGACTGTGCGGCTGGGAGAGCGGCAGTGCCATTTGGAGTGTACTAAACTCCGGTGATGATCCCAGAGAGGAACTGTACTGATATGTGGACTTATTGAGTAGGAGTTGCATGCTCATTCATTCATTTATTCACTATCCACTCGGGCTGGTGGTGCGCAACTAATTGTTGTGTACCTTCGTTATGGCAAGGATTTCGGTTGGGGGCGCGACTAACCTGAGATCAGGAGTTTACCACGTTGAGTCTGACTAGCCAAATTTAGGTATGGGACTGGTTTGGATAGAAGTCCCTTGTGGTGGACCTCGTAGCCTGCGATACTATGCACTATCATCCCGACTTCACACTCCAACATGGTCATTCCATTCGCACCGCATATTGCATTTCATTCGCGGCATATGACATTTATATGGTTTAGATATGGCATTTGGTATTTGACTCTTTATGACTCGTCATTTGTATAGTTGATTTGTATTGCGTATTTTAATATTGTTCCTCATTTGTATAGTTGATTTGTATTGCGTATTCTAATATTGTTCCTCAATTGTATAGTTGATTTGTATTTTATATTCTGTTATTATTTGACTCGTGGACTTGTCAGTATTTTTGCTTACTTCGATAACGTACGATTCATGACCTTGCGCCTATTTCGACATTGTATGATTATGACATTGCATTGAATACTTGGCACTTACCTTGTGCACACACTTACACAACCCTCTAAGCTTTCTATAAGCTTATACACGATAGATGCGTACAGGTGATGTTAGGTTGCGGCAGTGTTGAGCTTGGAGCGTGCGGCGGTCTTCTGGATTTTGATTTTCGATATCATGTATTTCCCCTTTCAGCATTGTACTCAAATGATTATATTAGTGGATATGTGATGATGATGTTGCCTTTGTGAATTGGGTAATCTTGTGGTTGTGCTTATTATGAGTTAAATGTACAAAAGAAAAAAAAATCCTCTTTGTAGGATCCCAGGATCGGAAGCTGGTGCGTAGGCGCTAGGAACCGAGAATGGGGTACGACGGAGGCTGTCGGCACCGGATTCGGCGATCGGGGTTCTTGTGATTCCGATCTCCGGGTTTGGGGCGTGACAGAAGTTGGTATCAGAGCATAACTTGGGAATACCTTAAGATAACATCACATATCTGCTGATATCTACCCTGCACTATATGATTATTGAGGACTTAGAATGATTAGATCCCCGAGTTCGAATAACTTAGAGATTTTCTAATATAGCTCCCTACCGTCGAAATTATGATGTTGCATATTATTCCCGTTTCGATCGTCTCTGATCCGGGATCCGAAGATTAGTAGGGTCACCGTAGTGTTGATGATGCGTCTTGGGAGGGCGAGGTTGAGATTAGATAGCGCTATCTTCATCCTTTTGTAGATTGATTGAGCCTTGGCGCATGTACTTTATGATGTTTCCTTTTCCCTTATTCGTTCTGTAAATTTCGAGGACGAAATTTTTATTTGGAGGGGAGAGCTGTAAGACCCTTATCCTAGTCCGTACTGTTCCGAAGGCTTCTGCGATCCTTCCGGTCGAATTCCAGCAATCCTCGACCTAAAGTCAACGTTGCGCACGATCCTAAGACGAGACTTGCATGCCAAAGTCGGCTCGACCCGAAACCTATACCTTGGCGACTGTGCCGTCGCCGCGGTTCCAACGCCGCGACTCACGCACCGACTCGATACCCAGGCTAGAAGATGTCGGCCCTCGTTCAGTTTGAGGAAAACGCCGCGCATTACAAATCCTAAGAGAATGTCCCATCAATCACATGGATCCATCAATCAAAGTCAAGTACAAGTAACCCATACCCAAGCCTTACCTCTCTCTTACACAAGTACCATAAACTCAACAAGCACCTGACCCTCATGTCACTCCACCATCACTTCTCTCCCATCCATCACTCCATCCCATCTTCTCTCTCTTACTTCTCCCTTCTCTTCCAAGCAACCAAAAGAAGAACCCAACGTCCAAGCTTCCCAAGCTCCATGAGAGAGTTAGGTGTGGCCCACCTTCCTACCATCCAATCCCACCCTCCAAAGACCATCTCCACCGTTGAAAGGCATCCCTCGGAGCTCTAGGATGCGTTGATGGAAAGAGCCCAAGAAGATCAAAGGTGGGTGCTCACTATCTCATTTTTTTTTTCTTTGATTTAGGGCCCACATGGTGGGACCCACATGATGTATGGATTGTATCTTGTATGGAGGAGCTCATAGTGGTGGAGATCCTCCCACCTCATTTGATCTCCCTTTTTTTCGCTCTCTCTCTTGTGATGGGGGTGGCCCACTTGATCCATGTCGTGCAGCCTCGTGGACCCACCTGATGAATGTGATTCATCCAGCTGTCCAGCTGGGACGGTGGAGCCCACCGTTATGTATGTGATTTACATCCAACCCATCCAACTGGACGCTGGACTCCAGCAATTTAATAATCATAATAAAAATAATACATTGCATTATATTATATTACATGGTGGGCCCCACGTGGGACCCACCTTGTTGGCGGAATGGCTGGTATATTTACACAACTATATAGCTGCTGTACTGATGTTAGCAAGTACTGCATGTCTCAGTACAGCAGCTATGATCATGAGATATCCCAACCGTTCATCCGGTGGGGACCACCGTACCTAGTAATTGTATGACATCACCAAGTTCTGTGGGCCCCACCGTAGGCATGGACCGTTTAAAGGCGAGAACGGTGAGTCCCACACCATTTAAAGTATGTATTTCATCCATGCCTTCAGACGCGTGGGTCCCACCTGCAATGACGTCACCAACTTCTGTGGGGCCCGCGTGATGGTGTGGGCCATCTGATGCCCATCCAGCCCGTCCAGGTCACGTGGGATGTGGATCCCACATGGGGTAAGCATTTCATCTAGGCCGTCCATCCGCTGGAAGGCCAGCAACCCACCCAGCGGCTGTGGTTGCTGCTGACGCAGGAGTTATTTGGGCCCACATGATTCACGTGTTTCTCCACCATCCATCCATCCCAGCGTTGTATGCTGGAGAGTCCAACCATGATGTAAGTACTCCTCTTGCCGTCCACATGGCCCACGTGGCATGTGTTGCATCCCACCGTCCATCTGTTGTTGGACGAGCAGCAGCAGCTGCTGCTTTACAATGCCGACAAGTTCCGTGGATCTGTATGAGGTATGTGTTATATATTGTACACCGTCTGTGTGGGACCCACTCCACCGTCCACATCTGGACAGTGGACTGCATGGATGGAACGCATACATTTAGTGGGACCCACTCCACACGTGCTGCACGTGTAGAGGTGGGGCCCACTAAATGTATGCGTTCCATCCATGCAGTCCACTGTCCAGATGTGGACGGTGGGACCTATACAATATGTGTGTTTTATCACACCGTCCACCCACCTTTCAACACATATTAAATAATAGTAATAATAATAAAATATTATTATATATAAGTGGTGGGCCACGTGTACGTGGGACCCACCTCTCGGATGTGTGAGATCCAGCCGTCCACTGTTGTGTGGCACCCACTATGATGTATGACTTATCTACACCGTCCAGCAGGACTGGATGGTGGGTACCCACCATGAAAAATGTGTTTTATTCCCAGCTGTCTACTGTCTGGACGGTGGTCCAGCAGGCCACATCAGCAGCAACAGTTGTTGCATCGACGTCAGCCAGTTCTATGGGTCCTATATGATGTATGTGTTAATCCAAACTGCACATCTGCTTGGACAGCAGCTGTGTGGGCCTGATCATGCGGTAAGTGTTAATCCAAACCGTCCACCCACCTTGGATGCATGAATTGTATAGCCACGTCGTCCATCTGTTTTGTTGGGGCCCACCCTGATGAGGAGTTGTATAATTGTATCGTCCAGTCCAGTCCGCTGGATGTGGACTCCACCTTGATGCAAGTGTTGTATTCACAGTCTGTCCATTTTGATGGACGTGTGGTCCACCTTGATGTATAATTTCATCCACACCGTCTAGGGATGGGAGACCACCTTGATGTACGTTCCTATCCATATCGTCCATGGGACGTGAACCCCCACACAGTGTATGTTTTATCCACACCGTCCATGGGACGTGTGACCCACCCCTGATGTATTTATTTTATATCCACGCGGTCTATCAAGTGGACCATATTGCAACCAATGAGGGATTGAACGTCTACCATTGAAACCCGTTTTGGGAGTGCAGAAGTTTTGGATCAATATGATATTTGTTTTGTTATTCAGGTCTTTATGACCGTATGAATAGGTTGGATAGAAAATAATGTTATGGTGGGCCCTACCTTGATGGCACATGTGGCCTGCCTTGTATTTTTGTATTGTATATCTACGCCGCCTATTGATGCAGCCCGGTTGATGTATAAGGGGCCCATTGGTGTGGCCCATTGATGCGGCCCACCTGTTATGTATTTGAGGCCCGTGTGATGAAGCCCATATGATGTATTTGAGGCCCAGGTGTAGGGCCCACCTGTTGTGTATCCGAGGCCCATGGGTGAGGCTCAATGTGAGGTATTCGAGGCCCGTGGACGAGGCCCATTGTGACGTATTCGTGGCCTATGGGCAAGGCCCATTGTGATGTATTTGAGGCCCATGGTTGAGGTCCGGTGCGATGTATGTATGGCCCATTAAGTTGTGTATGAATTCCTTGTATGGGCCACTCCTTGGGAGCAATGTTGGTTGAATGGCCACATTGCTGGACAATGATGGTTTAATGTCCACATTGTGACATTCCCTTAGTCCTTGTTAGGCCCACTCTCATCATCCTCTTAGTGGGTTAACCCAAATAAGTGGGCCCCATTCGCCGTAGACGGATGGCTCCGTGTTATCGGATTTGATATAACCACAGCCGAGTGCTGATCTTTATGCCATAGTTGATCTGTTGATTGTCTATGGACCACGTTTTGTTTACCTGCCGATTAGCGATCGAGGTTGACTATCATGACCAATTGCTGATTTTCAATTTACGTGACCGAATTGTCGATTTCGATTGACGTGACCAGTTTGCCGATTGACCGATTACCGATCGAGGCCGATTATCGTGACCTATTACCGATCGTGGCCGATTGTCGATTGATGTGGCCGATTGTCGATTCTGATTGTCGTGGCCGATTGCCGATTTCGATTATCGTGACCGATTACCGATCGAGGCCGATTATTATGACCGATTGTAAGTGCTATATTTAATATCCCTGTTTGTTGTCAAATTTGTGGTGCCAAAATCACTGTTATATATCTTGCATAAGTGAAGCTCTCTCAAAGATCAACATTCATGAACAAGCTAAGCTCACAACAAGCTTAGCTCAAAACAAGCTAAGCTCACGAGTACAAAGATCAAATTTGAATGCAAGAACTACTCACAAGACATGACTCAAGCTGCAAGAATTCAAGAAGACTTCAAGGTAGTTCATAAAGAACTCAAGACACTTTCAAGATTGAGCTACATCAAGATTTCAAGATTGAACTACATCAAGACTTCAAGGCTCATACTTCAAGGTCACTAGTTCCTAATATTTCAATGTCCTTACTTCATGGTTGAGGTTTGACTGACCTTATGTTGACCTTAGAAGTAGGTCACTTTGGATACATAAATCGAATGTTTATTTTACATAAGTTTGGTCAGTTCTTCGACTAGTCCTAGGCCTTCTTCGACTAGTCCTAGGCCTTCTTCGACTAGTCCTAGAGTTGCTTCAACCAGTCTAAGAAATTCCTCGATCAGTCGTGAGTTTGTTACAAAAATCGGATAATTTCTATTAGGCTTCGACTAGTCCAGGAATCTGTTCGACCAGTCGAAGGAACAGTGTCGACTGCTTCTTCGACCGGTCGTATTTCTTCGATTCAAAGTCCAGCGATAATTCACAAGGTCTTCGACCAGTCAAAGGAGACCTTCGACCAGTCGAAGGTGACCTACGACCAGTTGAAGGAGGCCTTCGACCAGTCGTAGAACCGTCAAAGCTTATCGCGCCCGATTTTTTTCAAATTTGTTATTTCTTCGACTAGTCGAAGAGCTCCTTAGACCAGTCGAAGATGCGATCTGCTCACCTATAAATAGAGCACGAATCTCAGAAGAAATCATCAAATTAATTAATCCATTCAAGTCAATCTTCGTCGAACTTCTGAGAGATAATTCTGTGCTCCATCTAAGCTAAGTGTGCTTATTTAATATTCTCTTTCCTTAGCTTTATTTAATTGATTTTGTTTCTGCTATTCCAATCTAATTTGATAAGAGGAATTGTTATTCCCTTTCTTTGGAATCAAAATCAATTAAGGCAAGCCCTACTTGGTTTAATTTAAAATCTATTAGAAGTAGAACCATAGTAATTGAGTACTGGACATTGAACTTGGATATTCAATCATCTACTCTGATTTGGTTCTACCGAGCTGCTACAACGAAGGAGATAATCAGGTATTTTACATCTAATTGTAAATTCCTTTCTGTTTTGGTTTCTTTCAAGATTTACCAGAAAAATCTTGTAGTATTGGTTATCTGAGGAGAGCCAGGAAAACTCAGAAGTGGGGTTTTTTTTTTAATTGTGTAAGCCCACAGACAAAGACACAATTGTAAAGGTTTTTGGTGAACCTGGGAAAACCTATTTTGTTAGTGAACGCTAATATCCCCTGTGTGAGGATATTAGGAGTGGAGTAGCGTTTTGTGTGGCTGTTGTTTAACAGTTGGTGAACACACAGGCGAACCACTATAATCCCTTGTGTTGTAGTTGAATGATTTATACTTCTAATTTTAATATTCATTTGTGGGATGTATGTATGGTGGTGAATGTTGTAATCATTTAATTCAAGCATTGTGAGAATTTTGTAATAGTTTAGAATTTGTTTTCTGCTATTCCTTTATCAGCTTGATATTCAATTTCTTTTAAGAAGTTGTTCCAGCAAGGTTGCCCTGCCATTTTTATGGTGTATGGCTGTCCCTAGAACAATACATTTGTAATTACAATTTATTTCAATTCAGTTTGTATTTATTTCTTTATTCCTCTTTGGTTTGAGATTTGATACAAAGATCTTTCTAGAAATAAGGTTGTCCTACCATAAACTCTGGTTTTTGGTGAAAGGTTGTCCTTAGAACAACATTTGTATCAACCTCTCAAGATCTAAATTTTGAGGTTGTTTCACTTCCCTGCATTGTGATTTACTTTGGCTATCATATTCTTTTTAATTCCGCTGTTATAAGTTTTATTTGGCATTGTCCTATTCCCCCCCCCCCCCCCCTCTAGGACACATAGCTAGGCCTTTTCAAGTGGTATCAGAGCCTAATAGCTCGTTCTTATTGCTATTTATTTGGATTTATTTCCTGAGCTAACGATCTAAGCTATTTAAAAAGATGTCAAATTTTGATAGCCTTTCAGTCACGAGGCCTCCACCATTTGATGGCTCCAACTATGCCTATTGGAAAGCCAGAATGAGGATCTTCCTCAAGTCAATGGATGAAAATGTGTGGCAAGCCACAGTGACTGAATGGAAACCTCCTGTCATGGAAGTTACTGTGGTTGATGGTTCAAAATCTATGAAAGTCACACCATATTACCAATGGACCACACTTCAGAAAAGTGAGAGTAGTGCAAATGCTAAAGCACTAAATGCAATCACTTGCGCACTATCACCGGATGAGTTCAAAAGAATCATTTCCTGTGATACTGCAAAGCAAGCTTGGGATATATTAGAAATGACACACGAGGGTACTACAATTGTCAAAAAACCTAAAGTCCAACTCCTCACAACCAGATTTGAAGAAATTCATATGGAGGAAAATGAAATGTTTATGGACTTTTACACTAGATTGAATGACATTGTAAACTCAATGTGGGGTCTTGGGGATAAAATCCCAGAAAGTAAAGTGTGTGCAAAGATATTACGCTCACTTCCTGAACGGTTCAATTCTAAAGTAACCGCGATTCAGGAACTTCGTGATACGGATAATATGAGGGTAGAAGAACTAGTTGGTTCTCTACAAACCTACGAGTTAAACTTTAAAGCTCCTAAAGGTAAATCTATCGCACTAAAATCTTCTAAATATAATTCAGAAGAAAAATCTGATTCAGAGGATGATATGGCTCTTTTAGCTAAGAAATTTTACAAGATTTTCAAAAGCAAGAAAAGGGTTGATTTTTAAAAATCTAATGACAAAAAGAAGTTTAGACCCAAATCTCGAAAATCTATGAAAGATAGTCAATGTTACAACTGTCAAGAATATGGATGTCCTAAAAAAGACAAACCCAAGAAGAAGAGTATGTTGGCTACGTGGGATGAATCATCTGATTCTGAAACTTCTTCTGAATCAGAAGATTCTGAAACTGAGTTAGGAAATGAAGTTAAAGCACTTATGACTCTAGCCAAATTCACATTTTCAGATAATGACTCAACAAGTGATGAAAATCTGAGTAGTGAATGTGAAAATGAAGATGATCGTCAAGATACTTACAATGCCCTATACAAAGAAAGTTGTAAAATTGCTGTCAAACTCAAACTTCAAAAAGAAAAGTTTTCTAAACTCAATGAATGTTTTGAATCACTTGTCTTAGAAAAATCACAAATTTCAGATTGTTTTGAAAAAACAAAATGCGATTTGGAATTCAAAAATTCTTTAATTGTTGATTTGAAATCTGAGATTAAAAATCTCAAAAAGGAAGTGTCTTCTCTTTTGAGTCAAAAGGACACATGGAAATATGCCCAAGGTGATCCAATGTTAGAAAACTCTTATCCGGATCAAGAAAATGTGGCGATCTATCCGGGCTAGGCTACGATAAAAATCTACCTCCTAAACAAAAGTTTACTCCTCCTATGTTTGTTAAAGGAGAGTCCTCAAACTCAAAAGGGAAAAGTACTTATCAAGATTTTTCTAGAAATTCAAAAACTTTTCAAAAACCTAGAAGCAGCCATGTCAACTTTAATCAGAAACGAAATCCACTAGCTGAAAAGATAGTTGATTTACTCAAGGAGCTCTTAAAATCTAACTCTATAGGTCATTCTTACAACTATAAACAAAAGAAGACCAACTATGTTCCCAAACCCAAAACTGTTTTGAAATGGGTTCCTAAAGTTGCCTGCTTGGTTGGTCACACTGCTTTCAAAGCAACAAGTCATTCAAAGTGGTACCTAGACAGTGGATGCTCCAGGCATATGACAGGTGACAAAGCTTTATTCACGGATCTGAAAGATATGACTGATGGTTCAGTCACATTTGGTGATGGTAGCAACTACAAGATTATAGGCCAAGGTACGGTTCAACTTTTTAATCTTCTTGTGTTTAAAAATGTCTTATATGTTGAAGGCTTAAAACATAACTTAGTATATCTCAAATATGTGATAATAACCATAGTGTTCGGTTTTCTAATCAAAGCTGTGAGATACTAAACAATAAGAGTTTTGTAATATTAACTGGACGAAGAACGTCTGAAAATTGCTATATTATTAGCGAATCCAGCTCATCTAATCAAATATATTACATGGTCCATACAGACGAGACTGATTTATGGCACAAACGTCTTGGACATGTACATTATTGAAATTTATATAGATTGAGCAAACGAGAACTTATAAGAGGTTTACCCAAACTTCAGAAATTAGATAAAATATGTGGTGAGTGCCAGATAGGCAAACAAACAAGGAACTCACACAAAAAGGTGAATTCAAATACCACATCAAGACCACTCGAACTCCTCCACATGGATCTGATAGGACCTACCAGAACGGAAAGTCATGGTGGGAAAAAGTATATCCTGGTAATAGTTGATGACTTTACCAGATTCACTTGGGTAGTCTTCTTAAGGGATAAATCTGAAACCCTTGAAGAAGTAAGAAAAGTTCTCAACAGGATTCAAACTGAAAAATCTTCTCAAATCAGTAAGATTCGTAGTGATCATGGATCTGAATTTGAGAATAGCAATTTTGAGAAGTTCTGTACCGACCAAGGAATATTACATGAATTCTCTGCTCCCAAAACTCCACAACAAAATGGAATTGTAGAAAGAAAGAATAGGGTGCTTCAAGAAATGGCTAATGTCATGTTGAATAGCATGAAGCTCTCTAAAAATCTTTGGGCTGAAGCTGTAAATACAGCTTGCTATATTATTAACCGAGTTTATACTAGCAAAGATAATAATAAAACGGCTTACGAATTGTGGTTCAACAAAAAGCCTACTATTAAATACTTTCGAGTTTTTGGCAGCAAGTGCTATATTTTACGTGATCGTGAAATTTTGGAAAAATTCGATACGAAAAGTGATGAAGGGATTTTTCTAGGATATTCCTTAAACAGTCGAGCTTATAGGGTTCTGAACAAAAGAACTGGGGTGATTCAAGAGTCCATTAATGTTGTCATTGATGATCACTTAAACACGCCAATCTCTAATTCAGATAATGATGAAGTTCTAATCATTGATAAACCCGATACTTCATTAAATCAGACTGAATCTAAATTGAGGACTGTTAAAGATCATCCAACCACTCAAATTCTTGGAAACCCTCTCACTGGTGTTCGCACCCGTAGACAACTTGAGGATTTATGTAATTATGTATGTTTTACATCCCAAATAGAACCATCCAATGTAAAAGAAGCTCTTGTTGATGAGAACTGGATTGTTGCAATGCAAGAAGAACTTAATCAATTTGTAAGAAATGATGTTTGGTATCTCGTACCTAGACCTAAAGATAAACACATCATTGGAACAAAATGGATTTTCAAAAGTAAGTCTGACGAATGTGGAAACATAATTAGAAACAAGGCTAGACTAGTTGTACAAGGTTATACTCAAATTGAAGGGATTGATTTCGATGAAACTTTTGCACCAGTAGCACGTCTTAAATCTATCAGACTATTTATATCCATTGCATGTTTTATAAAAATAAAGATCTTTCAGATGGATGTAAAAAGTGTTTTTCTAAATGGCGATTTACATGAAGAAGTCTATGTTGAACAGCCAATGGGTTTTGAAGATCCCAAAAATACTGATCATGTGTATCGGCTTAAAAAGACACTTTATGGATTAAAACAAGCACCTAGGGCATGGTATGAGAAACTAACAAATTTCTTTTAAGTCACAATTTTCAAATGGGATCTGTTGATAAAACTCTATTTGTTAAAAAACATAATGATCATATCTTAATAGTACAGATTTATGTTGATGATATCATCTATGGATCAACTTGTACTAACTTGACTACTGAGTTTGCAGACTTGATGAAATCACAGTTTGAAATGAGCATGGTTGGGGAATTGACTTATTTCCTTGGTTTGCAAGTTAAGCAGCAACTTGAAGGAATATTCATCTCTCAATCTAAGTATGCCTTGAATCTAATCAAGAGATTTGGATTTGAGAATGGCAAGAATTTCGATACTCCTATGAGTACTACCCTGAAACTTTCAAAAGACTCTAATGGTAAAATTGTTGACTCAAAACTTTATCGGAGTATGATTGGTAGTTTGTTATATTTAACTGCTAGTAGACCTGATATTTCTCTAAGTGTTGGTATTTGCGCAAGATATCAATCTGATCCAAAAGAATCACACTTGATTGCTGTCAAGTGAATTATTAGATATGTCGCAAGTACTGTAAATCTAGGTCTCTGGTATCCTCATGAGACTAGTGTCTAATTAGCTGGGTACTTGGATGCTGACTGGACTAGTAATCTAGATGATGGAAAATCAACCAGTGGTGGTTGTTTTTACATTGGAAATTGTCTAGTTTCCTGGTTTAGTAAGAAACAAAATTCTATATCACTTTCAACAGCTGAAGCTGAGTATATCGCAGCTGGTAATGCATGTACACAGCTTGTTTGGATGCAACGAATGCTGAGTGATTATGGAATTAAACAGGATTCTATGTTATTGCATTGTGATAATTCCAGTGCAATAAATATTTCAAAAAATCCTATTCAGCATTCTCGTACTGAGCACATTGACATTAGATTTCATTATATTAGGGAATTGGTAGAAGAAAAAGTTATATCTCTGGAATATATTCCTACTGAAGATCAGAGAGCTGATATTTTCACAAAACCTCTTGATAAAATTAGGTTTAATAAGATGAAATTTGATCTTGGCATGTCTATTTCAAAATGATTATTTATGCCTACATGTATCATAGTGTATATATTTGCTAGGTTTGATTCCATTTTCTTTAAAAATTAAAAGAAATATGTTTTTCTGGACTTCCTTCAACCTGTCGTGAGTATACTCGACTAGTCGACCTACGACCGGTCGTAGATACCTAAGACCAGTCGTAGATCTCGGAAATCACTTAAATTTGAGGATTTTTGCTTTCTTCCTCATTTCTTTTTTTTTTTTTCTCTAAAGAGCCGAGCTTCAACTTGTCGAACCCACCATTCCTGTTCTTCAAGGTTAGTGTTTCATTTACGTTTTTCTTGCAAATCAGTGTCTAGATTGTTCTTTTTTCTAACTTGAACCTTTCTATTTTGGATTTTATTGAGATTTGGGGTTTGGTTTTTTGAAAAATCTGTTTTGAAGAAACCCTCTTCTCAATCCTTTGCAACTTCTTTATTCATTGATATCCTTGTTGCAAATGGCTTCTAGAGGTAGAAAAACTACTTCCCGTGGTCCTTCTTCCTCCAGATTGACCAAACGTCATCTTCTTGAGCCTACTAATGATTCTTCTTATGTTATAAATCTTAAAGCTCGTAATGTTATTGTTGAACATCCTGTTGATATTAACCATATTGCACCTTTTGATATCCTACCTTTGCTTGAAGCTGTAGGTTGGGTTAACTTATTGCATTGGGGTGGGCCTGCATACCGGTCCATTACTCAATCCATGTTTACATGCATAAGTGACTTCTCACTGGATAGTTTAACTTTTAAAATATCTACTAGTGAAGGGCCATTTGAAATTGATCGTCATTTAATTTCAGCCCTTATGGACATTCCTGTAAATGATGAGGGTATTCCTATCCATAACCTAACTGATAAACCCTCAATTTCTGAAAAACGCATGCTCACTAGAGATTTGTGTAACATGGATGTTCAATGGACACAAAAAGGGAATGCACTTCCCGCAAGGTTTTTGTTACCCAAATACAGAGTGCTCCACAGAATCTTTGTGTCTAATCTGTATCCTCGGTCAGGTAATAAAACTGACTTGACCTCTTTTATGGTACGTATTATTCATGCTATTTCCAGTGGTACTCAGATTTGTCTCCCATCCTTAATCTGTCATTTCCTTCTTCAGTTTAGACTCCATCCTGGTCATAGTGACATCCCTTTTGGTTATTTAATGATTGTATTAGCTACACATATGTTGGTCGATATGCCAGTTAATGAGGCACCTATTCATCATCTGATTTTCAACAAGTCTAATCTCAATAAGATGAAGCTGGAATTACTTCCTGAACAAGGTGGTAATGGTGGTGGTGCTGGTCATGAAGAAGCGGGGGATGACATTAATATGGATGATATCTTTGAGGAACTGGATTCTGATTCAACAAATGATCCAGATTTTGTACCATCTGATATTGATGCACGTCTGAGTGCATTGGAGGGTAAAGTTGAAAATTTGAATGAAAAGATTGAAAACATGTCTGTTGTTCATGATTCTCAATTCAAGTACATGCGGAAATATCTTCGGCGATTAAACAAAGGCATGCACCAACTTGATCCCTCTATTCCTGCTCCGTCTTTTAGTTCTAATTCTGACTAGTCTATATGGGATTTTCTGGTCTGTAATAACCTTATAAATTAGCA
Source organism: Magnolia officinalis (assembly GCA_021015155.1). Classification (NCBI taxonomy): domain Eukaryota; kingdom Viridiplantae; phylum Streptophyta; class Magnoliopsida; order Magnoliales; family Magnoliaceae; genus Magnolia; species Magnolia officinalis. The sequence continues at coordinate 65,727,617 of JAJHSJ010000004.1, forward strand.
CTTGGTTGACTGTTTTTGAGTTGGATACTATCTATGTTTTATGCTGAATATTTATTCTATGTGAAGCTATGCTGCGTATCTCTATCTCTGTTTGCTATAATCTTATAACTCCTCATGTTTACTCTCATATACTCCTTTATTTAGTTCTCCTTTATTGTTGTTTCCTTTGTCATATTGTGACAAAAAGGGGGAGAATGGTTTGTTCTTAACGAAGTGATTGTGAGAGGAGTAGCATTGGTTATGTTACTCAGGGGGAGTATGTGTGAACTAAACTAGTTGAAGGCAACTGGTTGAATGTTGAATGTTGAATGTTGAATGTTAAATATTGATTTGCAGGTAAGCCAGTTGATATGAACTGGTTCATATCTCTTTAACCATTTGTTTTATTGCATGTTTATCTTGGTTATGTGTTTTGTCACTAATTTGACAAAGGGGGAGATTGTAAGTGCTATATTTAATATCCCTGTTTGTTGTCAAATTTGTGGTGCCAAAATCATTGTTATATATCTTATATAAGTGAAGCTCTCTCAAAGATCAACATTCATGAACAAGCTAAGCTCACAACAAGCTTAGCTCACAACAAGCTAAGCTCACGAGTACAAAGATCAAACTTGAATGCAAGAACTACTCACAAGACATGACTCAAGCTGCAAGACTTTAAGAAGACTTCAAGGTAGTTCATAAAGAACTCAAGACACTTTCAAGATTGAGCTACATCAAGATTTCAAGATTGAACTACATCAAGACTTCAAGGCTCATACTTCAAGGTCACTAGTTCCTAATATTTCAATGTCCTTACTTCATGGTTGAGTTTTGACTGACCTTAGGTTGACCTTAGAAGTAGGTCACTTTGGACACATAAATCGAATGTTTATTTTACATAAGTTTGGTCAGTTCTTCGACTAGTCCTAGGCCTTCTTCGACTAGTCCTAGAGTTGCTTCGACCAGTCTAAGAAATTCCTCGATCAGTCGTGACTTTGTTACAAAAATCGGATAATTTCTGTTAGGCTTCGACTAGTCCAGGAATCTGTTCGACCAGTCGAAGGAACAGTGTCGACTGCTTCTTCGACTGGTCGTATTTCTTCGATTCAACGTCCAGCGATAATTCACAGGGTCTCGACCAGTCGAAGGAGACCTTCGACCAGTCGAAGGTGACCTACGACCAGTCGAAGGAGGCCTTCGACCAGTCGTAAACCGTCAAAGCTTATCGCGCCCGATTTTTTTCAAATTTGTTATTTCTTCGACTAGTCGAAGAGCTCATTAGACCAGTCGAAGATGCGATCTGCTCACCTATAAATAGAGCACGAATCTCAGAAGAAATCATCGAATTAATTAATCCATTCAAGTCAATCTTCGTCGAACTTCTAAGAGATAATTTTGTGCTCCATCTAAGCTAAGTGTGCTTATTTAATATTCTCTTTCCTTAGCTTTATTTAATTGATTTTGTTTCTGCTATTCCAATCTAATTTGATAAGAGGAATTGTTATTCCCTTTCTTTGGAATCAAAATCAATTAAGGCAAGCCCTACTTGGTTTAATTTAAAATCTATTAGAATTAGAACCGTAGTAATTGAGTACTGGACATTGAACTTGGATATTCAATCATCTACTCTGATTTGTTTCTACCGGGCTGCTACAACGAAGGAGATAATCAGGTATTTTACATTTAATTGTAAATTCCTTTCTGTTTTGGTTTCTTTCAAGATTTACCAGAAAATCTTGTTGTATTGGTTATCTGAGGAGAGCCAGGAAAACTCAGAAGTGGGGTTTTTTTTTAATTGTGTAAGCCCACAGACAAAGACACAATTGTAAAGGTTTTTGGTGAACCCGGGAAAACCTATTTTGTTAGTGAACGCTAATATCCCCTGTGTGAGGATATTAGGAGTGGAGTAGCGTTTTGTGTGGCTGTTGTTTAACAGTTGGTGAACACACAGGCGAACCACTATAATCCCTTGTGTTGTGGTTGAATGATTTATACTTCTAATCTTTAATATTCATTTGTGGGATGTATGTATGGTGGTGAATGTTGTAATCATTTAATTCAAGCATTGTGAGAATTTTGTAATAGTTTAGAATTTGTTTTCTGCTATTCCTTTATCAGCTTGATATTCAATTTCTTTTAAGAAGTTGTTCCAGCAAGGTTGCCCTGCCATTTTTATGGTGTATGGCTGTCCCTAGAACAATACATTTGTAATTACAATTTATTTCAATTCAGTTTGTATTTATTTCTTTATTCCTCTTTGGTTTGAGATTTGATACAAAGATCTTTCTAGAAATAAGGTTGTCCTACCATAAACTCTGGTTTTTGGTGAAAGGTTGTCCTTAGAATAACATTTGTATCAACCTCTCAAGATCTAAATTTTGAGGTTGTTTCACTTCCCTACATTGTGATTTACTTTGGCTATCATATTCTTTTTTAATTCCGCTGTTATAAGTTTTATTTGGCATTGTCCTATTCACCCCCCCTCTAGGACATATAGCTAGGCCTTTTCACCGATTACCAATCGTGGCCGATTATCGATTGACGTGGCTGATTGCTGACTCTGCTTGTCGTGGCCGATTGACCGATTGTCGATCGAGGCCGATTACCGATCGTGGCCGATTATCGATTGACGTGGCCAATCGTTAATTCTGCTTATCGATCGAGGCAAATTGTTGATGCCGGTTATTGATACTAATTATGACTATATGATAGCATAGCATCATGATACACGCCCATACGCATCATCTGCATGTTCGTTATGAGATATGGTTGATCATTGCATATATCATTCACTGTGTTGTTATGAGACTCCCTGATAGGCGGAGGTTATTTCACATGAGCGCACGGTATGCACAGGATTGATGCATGTCTGGATTGTATGATTCATGCATCTTGCATTGTGATTTTTATGATGAGTCTCCAGAGTGTGATAACATTACCAGGTTGAATAATTACAAGTACAGTTCTAAAATACACCAAATGTGAGGAAGTGTAATGTCTCCTGTCCCAAGTACCATAGCCCCGTCAATACAATATCAGGTCTTCATTGACCTGCTAGAGAGATACAGATAGGAGAACTCCTCCTATCATCATAGAAGTAGTCCGGCTCTACTTCACAAGCATCGCCATCACCTGAAACTCAACAAATCTGGTTGGTGTGTACAACACCGTCCCGTAACGTGGGAGTGAGTAGCTAACTCAGTGGAACAATAAGGCATAGGTTAACATGTTATCAATTCAACCAAGCAGTAATGATAAAGCAGTACAAATCAAACAATTCTATCTACTCTTATTAAGTGCGAGAATGAAATGACATGATGCTGTATGCCCTTGCCAAACCACCCTCAAGCGACATCATCTTACGTTCGCGAATGCTTAACTCCCTCAGTGCACCACATCTACAAAGCACATGCGGTGCGATGATGCTCATGATTACCAAGTTATTATTAGTCCATTTCAAACAGCAGTATTGGTAAACTAAGGTACCTCCCTTGTATCATTCCCAAACATGATCCATTCTAGGGTCGTCAATCCTAGTTAATCTCATACGATATTATGGTTTGAGAAGCATAGTGAAGGCATCGCAAAGGGCTCGTCACCCGTCAGCGATGATACAGATCTCACCGTATGCGGCTCAATTGCTGGCCGTCAACTCGAGTACAGGTCTCACCGTACTCGGCTCAATCACTAGCCGTCAGCTCGAGTACAGGTCTCACCGTACTCGGCTCAACTCATACTCTAGTTGCTGTGAAAGACTCGTCGCCAATCACAGACCCTTAGAGTATACTCGAAGATACTACGGAGGACTCAGAGCCCGTCAACACGAGCACAGGTCTCACCGTACTCGGCTCTCGCCGTAAGTATCGACAGCTCGAATACAGTATCCCATACCACAGTATTCGGCTCACGAGTTTGGTTGCGCAATGGTCACTACGGGGAGGCACATGGCCCCAGCGTAAGCCGACAGCTCGACCACGGTGTCCCATACCACCATGCCCGGCTCATGCGTCTTAGCGGATCGAGGTACCATGGTTAACGGGATTGCCACTGGTAAGTTTGGTACCCTAGGTTCAAGCAGTAGCGACCAAACATGGTGAACACACATACACATATCGGTTTACTTGACGAGCCTGACTAGCTCGAGCGCACCGCAAGTTGGGCGATATGGAGCGCAAAAGCACTCCGTGTGGCCAACCACTATCGTCAACCGAAGTACGACTCGGGTTCGCCAGACACATCCTTTGTGGCGACATGAATCTCAGCCACAATCACAAGTCTGGTACCGAATGTTTGGACTATAGACATAGTCCCAAACTCAAACAGTTCTCATCAATAGCATGTGGAGTAAAGCATGATAAACAAGTAATACAAGCATGTTAGCAGGCATGTTACAAAGCATGAAGTAAAGCATGTTGTAAAGTACTATACACATAGGGATACAATTACATACACATCACAAGTGAGTGGTTATAGCGAACCACCACGTGGAGGGGGTCCTACATGTCTCTAAGGGAGTCGGGAATCCCATATCAGCACCTCTCTGAGGCGCTAACACTCAAGCATTTACACACACAAGCATCTACACAAACACTTAGAATACACTATTGCAACATACATGACGTATGTTAGCAAAATACGTGTTAGGGCTGTCCTTTCGCCACGTGAGTATTTTACCCATGTATAGCATAATCATACAGCAAATAATCATTACAATTGCATTTCCAAAATTCACACATATGCGGTGTTTCCAGAATACACATTTTTAACATACTAGGCATTTACAAGCGAACATGTATTTCAGCGATTCCTTTCGCCTAGTATTTTATCCATATATTATATAATCATACATTAAATAAACATGTCAAACATTTTCCCAAAAAAAATACGTATACGGTATTTCTACGTATACCTAGAGTATGTGAAATTCCATATTCTACAACGTTAATCGAAACAGGAAACGGAAAGCACTTTGTACATGTGCATTTACATGCAGATCATGAATCTATCATTATCTGACATTGAAAGCGTTGAAAAACGTAACTTATACACTTAAAGTCATCAACTTTGCCCTTGGAATCACAACGAATCAGCAAGGGTCGATGAGCTTCCGTATACGGGAGTTTTCTAGCCTAAAGAGCGGAATCGGTTAGCCTTTACATAACCTACAACCAACCTACATCAAATCAAACGTAGGGTTAGGGTTTCTCACCTTAGAACGGAGTGGATACCGTCGGGAGAGCGCCTGGAATGAGGCGGTGTAGGCCGTGTGATGAATTAAAGCAGCAGGAGGAAGATCTCCCACAAATCCCAAGCTATTCTCTCTCTTTTCTCTCTCTCTCTCTCTCTCTCTCTAGGGTTTTTATCCCAAATTCGTATGGCTGTGAGAGGGGCTGTTCTAAGCCCCTTTTATAGCCAAAAACATCCCCAAAATAGACTCAGGTTCAAGGGTTACTGCTAATATAGGATATTCGTCACTTTTCTAGCTCAAAAGAGAGGTTCTGGTGGCCCTCCTTGAGCCAAACGTCAGACTTAAGCTCACCACACATGGATCCATGTGGGATTACTTTTTCGACTCGATCGGATTCCCAGATCGCACGAGGCGGACCACTTTCAGTTCAACGGTCAGTGGGCCACGATCTGAAATTCCAAGTACATGTAAATGTTCCTGAAATTTTTCTTAATCCGAGGGTGTAATATGGTCTAATTCTGACGGTCTGGTTGCTTAATACTGACGCGCAAGCGAATGGTGCCAGATCACTATTCCAGATATTTTAATTTCAAAGGGAATAGTGTTTTTCAAACTCCCTCGCTCCGGATCGAAACGAATGGTCGTGGGACATCGGCTGAATCTGATTTTTGAGATGATTGTCAAGCCTAGTGAGGCGGTCCTAGTTCCTTAACTTCGTGTTAATCGGACTTCCGATGTGCGATCTAGACCTAATACGAAGTTTCGTTTCATTCCCGAGAGCAGCCGGGAAATGAGTTTGGTTCTAAACTTTAGGGTAACCTAGAGTCACTGATTTTGCAAGTTTTGGGTCTTGCAGATCGTATTTAAAGCGATCCCAACGGATTTCATGGCTAATCGAGTTTTGCACTTAGTTAACTTTGTTAAATTTCTAAAGGATTTAATCCTAATTAATTTCTGGTCGAGGTGGTACTTAGTCCTTTGCAGTAATGTTTAGATTAAGTATTGTTCTTCATTACCTAAACTTTAAGATAGTGTCAAATGTGAAAGTACTTAGAAAATTTAGGGAACAAGGTGGTGAAATGTGAGATTTGTGAAGGAAAATGGTTTAAGACGGGATTTGAGGCTTTGAATTGAGCGTTTGAAAAGTTAATCAGGTGTTAAGATTGACCCAATGCCTAAGGATGTCTAATCCCAGGTTGGCAAAAAATCCGAGATGTTACAACCCATACGTCAGATTCCGATCCTGGCATCCTACAAGGAGAATTTTCAGTATGAGTTTTTTTTGTATAATGGAGCATAACCACAAGCATAACCAAGTCACAAAACAACATCACCACATATCCACTATATCAAAAATTTTAAGTACAATGCGAAAAGAAAAATACAATATAATGAAAGTATCAGAAACTCTAGAAGCTTGGCTGCACACTCCAAGCACAACGTTGCTGTAACCTAATGCCACCTGGACGGATCTATCGTGCATAAGCTTATAGAAAGCTTAGAGGGTGGCGAAAGTGTGTGTAAGGCGAGTGCTAAGTGTATAATATCAGAGTAATGCAGAAATATGTGGTAAGTCCATAAATGCTATCAGCTATACCAAAGCTATGTGATGCAAGGCATGAATGCTATCGGCCATACCAAGGTCATGCGATGCGAGGCCTATGTATCCAAGTGTTATATGCGAGATGCAATACAACCATGTCAGTACTCATCAAGTACACATATCAGTACAGTTCCTCTCTGGATATCACCGGGGTCTAATACACCTCACATTGATTGCCTCCTCCCTAGCTGTACAGTCAAGCAAGTAGAAGAGACCACGCTATCCGCCTGACCAGTAGTCTGCCAACACCTACCTGGCTCGTCAATAGCGAACAAATTTGCGAGCTGGTCAAACTCAGCCTAGCTTATAGCCCCCTCACTCGGGCGGATAAGGCCACACCCCCTTCCAACCGACCACGACACAGTAAGAGACGCGGCCTACTGATATTCGGCACTCGGGCGCTCGTGTATCCACTCGGTCTAGACATTGGAGCGACTCCTGGTACCAAAAAGGTTCTGGGATTTTCACCCAAGGACATCCTAAGTGCCCACAATGCTAGAACCAATATTTCTGGTATCCAATACGACCATCCACGATGTGCCTGTGGAGGCCACGGCCCTGATGTCGGTAGGGCGTGCAGTGATCAAGTCACATATATACGAGATGCATGAGTCACACCGTACAAACATGCAGCAATCTCGCGCGTACCACGCGTTCATGTCAGGCACTCCGTCTCATATGGAGTGTCGTAATATCCCAGCCTAACGGCTTATGATATGATCAAACATTCCTCATATCAAGCATACATATGATGCGTATGGGCATAAATCATGGAGTTATACTAAGTATTTTATAAAGTAATGAACTATCCTTACAATGTAGATGGGCCTAGACGGCCTACACACAACGAGTATGGGCCTATCAATGGGCCCTAGGGAGAGTCACAATGTGGAGATTTAACTAACATTGAACTTACAATGTGGACATCAAACCAACATTGCTCCCAAGGCGCGGTCCGCCATAAATTTCATTACACAAACCATGGGGAATCACACATTGCAATGGACCTATATACATCTCATTGGGCCTTGACCCATAGTCCTCAAATACATCAAATGGGCCACCTCATATGGGCCTTATATCAATCAAGTGGGCCACATCAATGGGCGATATGTACATTACAATGGGCCATATCCCAATGGGCCATATGTACATTGCAATGGGCCATATCCCATAGGCCTTTGAAAACATCACAATGGCCTCGTAACATGGGTCTCATATATATCAAAGTGGGCCTCGACAACGGGCCACAAATACATCGAATGGGCATAATCACATTGGTCTTTTGTATATCAAGTGGGCCACACCAATGGGCCATAAAGACATTAAAAGGGCCCACATTACATGGGCCTTATGTATTTCAGATGGGTCACACCAATTGAG